>OX359290.1:74628875-74941375 GCA_947179395.2 Pulicaria dysenterica | reverse complement strand
ACATTTTTAAATATCTCATATGATCAAATAAAATAAAATAAGTATCTACTGTTTTACTCAATTTTTTCGTAATCCTTTGATTTAAATAGTAAAATAATTTCTAATTTACACAATGTATTTTCATTAATTGGCCCTACTTAATAAGTAGGGAACTTTTTTTATTATTTTTTGTTTTTAACCAATTAATAAAATAGTTTATAGAGAACAGTAAAATAAAGAAAATAAAAAAATAAAGAAATTAGACATTTTATCAAAAGAAAATTATTCGTTGTCACTGAATCATGTGAATACATACCCTTACATCTTGAAAATGAACATGTGATTGAGTAGAAATTATTCGTTATCGCTGCATTGTGGAGGTAACATGCTAATGTTATAAAATAAGCTAAAAATGAGATTATAAAGTATAATCCAAAAATGAACTCATTATAAGTTAAGCCAAACACCTCATAGGTATTGGCTTTTATTAAAATCGAAAAGCTTTTCCCAATCATTTAACATAAGGGTTCATAATTTCATCTAATTAACAAAAGATTTATGAAATTCTTGAAACAAAAAATTCTTCTATTCTTATTTGTTTACTTTCTAATCACCCACGACCCACTAACACCGACCACAACCACCATTGCCGTTGTTGTCTACCACTGTCCAAAACCACAGGCTCACTTCACACCACTACAGCCTTCGTTGCCATAGCCCCCACCACCAACATATCTGACATCGCCGCCAACGCTACCGTCATCCTTCACCACCATCATCATCACCAACGCATCAACACTACTTCTACACCACCCACCACCATAACCACATCACCCATTATCCTTGACTGCCACCATCCTGTGTCACCACCACTAGAAAATAAACTATATCTATGATTTTCAATTTATTTTGATATATTTATGTTCCGATTTAAGAAGTGTTAGTATTTTTTATTCATATATGTGTTTGTTGTTTTTAAGCAAATTCGATGTGTATTCTTTATCAATTATAGATTCTAATTAGAATGACTTACAATTTTAAATACAATCGAGTTTGTGTCATTGGCTTCTCTCATCTCTTTCTTTCTTAGTTTTGTTTTTAAGTTTTTGATTTAGCGGGTTTGTATGTATTCTTAAAAGTTAATCAATTTAGGGATTTTTTTTTTGTTTAAGGATGGTGCTTAGAGTTGGTTAGAGTTAACAAGGGTGGTTGAGTTGGCGGTTGCAAAGTTGGTGGTGATGGTTGAGTCGGTAGCAGATTGTAAAGATTGATAAAACTAAGAATTAAGAATGTTCATGAAATAGTCCTAAATAAATATTAATTAAAATTCAATATTATTTTAAAATGTATTAAAATTAAAAGAAAACAAATAAATTAATTGAAAAATGTAGTTTAGTTAAATGAACCAAGAATCAATAGTGAAAAAAAAACAGTTTATGGGGGATCAAACTCGTAAAAGCATGAACTAGAGATCAAATTTGTAAGTGACCAAATCACAGAGACTAAAAAGTAATTAATTTTTTATTTTCATATTCTTTTCTAAAATAAAACATGAATGAGTGTTGTTTAGTGTTACTTTCTCCTCACTCACATACATATGTTATATTAATATATCAACTTTCTCATATGTATCAAAGAGTGGGCAATAAAATGATCCATACTCAACATGATCCATAGACACTTTGATAAAATTGTAAAATTTCAATTTTAATGATGCCTTCTGTCAAGAAGAGTGTAGCGACCAAATTAGTCAATTTTCTTTTTGTTAAAAAATTGTTGTTATTTGAAATCAAAGGTGTCAATCACATGTCCACTGAAGCCAAAACCTGACCGTTGCTGGCTTGCTGCCCAAAGACCCTAAAAAGTCATATAATATATTCCTAATTATATATATTCATTCATAAATGTTTATGTTTATTATCTACAATCCAACGGAAATATTTTACTAGCCGTTGATTTCAAATATAATACCCCCCCTTCAGACACTTTCCTCATTATTCTCTCTCTCTCCTCTCTCTTCATTTGTTCTTCATCTTCTTCCCAGTTAATGCACCCAAGAGTGTGTAGATAGATTTCAAGGGTGTCTCTAAATTAAATGCTCTTAATCTTCTACATTCTAGGGTTCTTTGATTTGTGGGTTTCTTGACAGATTTCTTGATTTTGCTACATCTTTAGAATTTGGGTTTCGATTGATTTCCTCAGTTTTTTTTTTAATTCTTTTAAATCAATGGAGATTTCAGTCGATAACAACAAACCCGCAAATCTGCAAGGTAAAATCTACAAACACTTGTTGAAGTTAGATCAAGATTATCTTGCAGCTTACTAGCTTAAAACGTATAGGAAAAAAACCCTAAATTTAAATCTTGTTTATGAATCGGGTCTTGGTATTGGCTATTGATTATGCTAAGCTAGAGTATAAAATAGTTTGATTATTAGTAGACTGAAAGAATAGATTAAAGTTCCATCAACAATTTTGAAATTTGAAAACCCTAAATTCGAATCTAAGGATGATTCAGATTATGAATTGGGGTTTCTTTTCTATGCTGATGTGGGTTTTGTTTGTATCTGCAAAGTCAAAAGCTAGATTAAGATTTCTTGCAGCTTTTACAAGTGTTAATTTGAAAAAACCCTAAATCTTGAATCTGTTTCTTTCTTTTTGATTTATTCTGACTTTTATTTGTGTTTTTATTTATGAAGTTAAAGGAGAGAAGATGGCTAATAGGAAATTTGGAGTTGAGATCAGCCAGAACAGAAGAGCTTTAGGTGCCATTAATCAGAAAGGAGGAGCTCAGATTTACCCTTGTGTTGTCAACAAGAGAGCATTATCACAGTAATTTCTTCAAAATCTTGTTTTTTTCATACCATAATTGCCATTCTATTAATATATTTAGCTGATTTTTTTACTATTATTTGATCTTTAGAGCAAATGGAAACAATGAGAACAGTGTTGTGAATCAAGTTCATAGACCAATCACAAGGTAATTTATAAATTTTGCACCTTTTTACTGGAATATTGTAGGGCTTTTGGTATATTCAGAATACTGATTTACCTGTTTCTAATGAAGGAAACTTGCTGCTCAAATTGCCAGCAAGAAACAGTGTTTCCCTGAGGTACCACTTTCACCACATAACCACAAGAACTTTATTTAAATTGACATTATATTTTTATAAATAATTTAAAAATGGGTTCATCGAAATCAGGATGTTTTGAAGCCAAAACAAACTGAGACTTTCAAGGTTTGGCAAGATGTGGAGGATCAACCTGTGCCCATGTCAATGGAAACTACTGAACCTCAAAAGGATCATATGGTATCAATCTTTCTTTGTGTTTATGTAATTTCTTACTTCTTTTAAGTTATTTAGCTGGATTTCATTAATCTTGTAACAGGAGGTTGAAATGGAAGACATATTTGAAGAACCTGTTATGGATATTGACATTTCAGATACCAAAAATCCCCTTGCTGTTGTTGAATATGTTGAAGATCTCTATGCTCATTATAGAAAGATGGAGGTAAAAATGGCAACTTTTTTACATTTTTGTATGTAATTATTAGTAGGACCCACAATGATGATTGTAATTTGTGTTCATGGGACAGCAGAGTTATGGCATGGTTTCACCAAACTATATCTTAACACAACAATCTGATATCAATGAGAGGATGAGAGCTATACTAATTGACTGGCTCATTGAGGTAACTATTGGCTCTTTAAAGTTTCAAAATTTGAAATTTCAACCATTTCCCTTTAGAGTTTTCTTTTTTTCTTTTTTTTAGTAATTACTAAATAAAGATATGGTTCCTAAATTAAATCAGGTGCACCACAAGTTTGACCTTCAACATGAGACACTGTTCTTGACAGTTAACCTCATTGATAGGTTTTTGGCTAAGCAAAATGTGGGTAGAAAGAAGCTGCAACTGGTTGGTTTGGTTGCCATGCTTTTGGCTTGTAAATATGAGGAAGTTTCGGTCCCTGTTGTTGATGATTTGATTTTCATCTCTGACAAAGCTTACTCAAGAAGTGAAATTCTTGAAATGGTACTATATAACTTGACTATAATTTTCTTCAATTTTGGTCTTATTTATATATAATCTTGTAAAACATCCTAAATATACAGTTTTGAAATATTTATGTGGTTTTATTTGTCTTGAATTAAACGATATCTAAAAATGGTAGTTATAATTAATGATGTTTCATTAATTTTATGCTTTTGGGGAGGAATTCTTGAAACAGTAATAAAAAGTTTGACCAAATTTTGATCTTGTAAGCATCTGGGGTATGGAAATGATACTAATTATATGGTATTTTTTTGTAGGAAAAGTTAATGTTAAACACATTGGAGTTCAACATGTCAGTTCCAACGCCATATGTGTTCTTGAAACGATATCTCAAGGCGGCCCAATCAGAGTCAAAGCTTGAGCAATTGGCGTTTTTCTTGATGGAGCTTTGCCTTGTGGAATATGAGATGATCAAATTCGTGCCTTCTTTCTTGGCTGCAGTTGCAGTCTACACTGCCCAATGTAGTCTTTATGGGCTGAAACAGTGGTCCAAGACTTGTGAATGGCATACTAACTACTCAGAACATCAGCTTCTGTAAGCATTAATCAATCTTACTTTAAGAATGATGGCGAACCCGTATAGCGTATTGACTTTTTTGTTGACTTTGTTGAAGGGAATGTTCAAGGATGATTGTGGGATACCACCAGAAGGCAGGAACAGGGAGACTAACTGGGGTTTACAGGAAGTACAACACTTCAAAGTTTGGGTATGCAGCAAAGTGTGAGCCTGCCAAGTTTATTGTAGAAGAGACCCAAACCCAACCATGAAGTAGTTGTTATATTATACTAACATAATGCAAAACTTCAGGGTGGTTTTAACAACTGAGATATTCTGTAGGGGGTGGTTTAGAAAAATAATTTAGCAACTTTCCCTTGTTGCTATATTGGGATGGGGGGTTAGTTTTATTTCTGGTGGTTCAAATTGTGTGAACAACCAAAATAGCCAAATGTTCATGTTGAACATATTCTACCAATTGAACTTGTGATTTTTTTTTACCATTTTACAATAATCAATAACCTTACATTACTGTTATAACTTTTTTTTGCATTATTGTAGTACTTATTTTCCATTTTACTAAAATCAAGTATGTGTAAAACTTACATCTTAATTCAAAAGATATTATGTACTAACTTATCATTATACCATTAAAAAAAAGTGTATAATATTTCAATTAATAATTTGCAAAATTTTCACAATGATCATATCTGCTATAGATTTACTAGAGCGTACAAAACTATCAAGCAAAACAAATCAATTTATCCGTTGCAAAATATTTAAATCCGAACTAAAAAAAACCGAAACTGATAATACCCCAATATAAGAACTGAGAACCTACCATTTATATCACACGAGAGTGTGTCTCTTATAAGTAAAATAAATAAATCTATTTGTAGGACTCACTCTCATGTTTATATTTAAGACAGGACGTGATGGGTTATTGTTTAGTCACAACATGAGAGGATTTGAACCCTTTATTCCTAAGTAGTTTCAGTTTCGGTTTCGGTTCCGGTTGTTCCGGGTAAAATACCGGAACTGCCGGAACTGAGAACCAACTCGACAATGTGTAAATCGGTCCGGTTCATGATCGGGTCGGTTCGGTCAAAACAGGCTTTATGCTCATCCCTACAATTAATCAACTGCTTGGAGGTGGGCAATTCCGTTTAGATACCCAATCTCCATTTGGTGATAGGTATCTCCACCGACACGGCTGTAAAATGAACAAGAAACAGGTTTGTTCATATTCTTTTATTAAACTTTAGTTGAACAAATATAGGAGTTTGAACGAATAAATAAACAAATTTTTGTGTTCATGTTTATTCATTTGGAAGATTGATTTGTTTTTGCCATTTATGTTGATTGTAAGCATGAACGAACAGCCATATATAAAAGCGAATAAACAAACGAAATTTTATGTTCATATTAATTTATTTGGAAGATTAGTTTGTTTTTGTTAGTTTATTGTAACCCCCGATTTCTTAAATAAATAAACCATATAACTTTCTATCATAAAATAATTCATTAATTACATCAATAGTTGCGTCATATAATTCCATATTAAGGTTCATTAAATAGTTTTTAAAAGTGTTGTGTAAAACAGAACACTTCGTGTATTATAAACATGAAAAAAATTTGGGCGGAAGTCCTGAATGTATGAGCTGTCTTCTAGTGACTGGAGTTTTATCCTTACCTTTCCTGAGTAGGAATAACAATAGTAAACTTAATCCTTAGCGAACATACTACTTCCCATACTACTTCCACACCATACAAGCAGGGGCGGACCCAGGATTTTTTTGGGACCGGTGGCACCAATAATGGCAAAAATAAAATGAAATAATGTTACGGGTGTTGTTCGGTTTTTTTTTGTTTCCAGTTAATCGGGTCGGGTTAATGACGTTTAAGTTGTTTTTCCGATATATTAAGGCTAAAATCTAAAACAAAACACAATTTATATGAATGTTTAGTAATTAAATTGTTGTTTTTAAAGTAAACTAGAGCAATTTAAAAGTATAAGTCGAATATTAAACTATAATTTACCATTTTGTTATTTAAAAAAGGGTTTATTGTACGGAAATGTAATGAACTTATCGCGGTTTAATATTGTATGTAATAAACTAATTTTTCTTGCTATTAATACAATAAACTACCCATTTTTTACATTGTGTGTAATTTTGACCCATTATCAAAGGTTACCAGTTACCTTTTGATACACTTGGCATTTTTATTAAAAAAATGCTTATGTGGCACTCCAGATAAGACTCCACGTAGGAAACTCTTATTATTATTATTATAATTATTATTTTATTATTATTATTATTATTATTAATATTAATATTAATATCTGTTGGAAAATGTCCGCTTACACACACGTATAATACGAACTAAATAAAGCATAGGCCTATTGGGTCACACCCAAGAAATGATTCCAGCAAAACCAAAGAACAAACAAGAGAGATCAGATTTCACTACAGATCTCGGCGAGATTGTATGAGATCTCGGCGAGATTGACCTCCAGTCAGCAATGATGTATTTTGCATTATTTGCTCTTGAGTGGGAAATAATTAGGTAATCTTTGTCATTTAATGGAGCACGAATTCTGGTGATATTTGAGTGGAATTAACATATTACATGTAGGGTAATTCCATTATGATTCATATCATCCATAATTGATTTTCCATATTGATGAAAACTCTCTCTGAAGTTCATAACACAAAGAAAGGCTCTCAAGTTCATATTGATGAATCTTGGAGGTTGCCAAGGTGTTCTTCTTGGTTTTGATCTTGTAATAGACTTGCTAGCACTTGTGGAATCTACTTATCTTGGGTAGACTTCGATAGAGGGATTCTACTTTGGATCCTTGTTCACCGACATCGAGTAGCCGGGATTCTAAGAGTCTTGGATTAAAGAGATCATCTATGAGGTACATCTCTTTCCTTCTTGTTATATATTAAGTTGCTTAGTCGATGTTTAGAGTTATGGTCCATATGGTGCGTATTGGTCGGATTTATAAAAATTATTTTATACCATTTTTCGAGCTTCTGCTGCGCTCACGGTTCCGACAATACCCAACAGTGGTATCAGAGCCATCTCTAACATGGCTTTGCACTTTTTGGTTCAAAACCGGGAAAATTTGTTTCC
The DNA here is from genome assembly GCA_947179395.2 of Pulicaria dysenterica. Lineage (NCBI taxonomy): Eukaryota > Viridiplantae > Streptophyta > Magnoliopsida > Asterales > Asteraceae > Pulicaria > Pulicaria dysenterica. The sequence continues at coordinate 74,933,704 of OX359290.1, read as the reverse complement.
TAAGTTTATACTTGGTTTTGACCATCGTTGACCAAACTTGTTTGTGGTCATATATGTATATATATATTTTTGTATGAAAGTATATATATATATATATATATATATATATATATATATATACATTTAGTATACATTTTTTGTTCTTATAATTATATGTGTTATATGGATTTTATGTAGTGCATACAACCATATATTTATAAGTGTATTTATATGGATACATAATTTTAGTATTTATATTAAAATTACTTATACATATAAAATACAAAGATTGTCTTGATACAATTTGTGTTTTCAACAATCTTAACTAAATATATATACAAGATGTTCATAAAACCGGAAAATATGTTTTCCTAAGTGTATTCTTTGTTTGGACCATTTTATGACCGATCTTGTTTTTGGTCGTAAAAGTATATATATATTTTTGGTTGAAAGATTATATATATACATTAATATATTTTAGTTCTTATATTTATATGTTTTATATGACCTTTAGAGGTGCATAAAAATCATATATTTATAAGCGTATATATATGGATACGTAATTTTAGTATTTATATTAAAATTTACATATACATATAAAATATGAAGATTGTCTTGATACAATTTGTGTTTTCAACAATCTTGACTAAATATATTAGAGGTGCATAATAACTATATATTTATACGTATATATATGGATACGTAATTTTAGTATTTATATTAAAATTTACATATACATATAAAATACGTAGATTGTCTTCATACAATTTGTGTTTTCGCCAATCTTAAATAAATATATATTGTTTATGGTATTGTTGATTATGGTTGTAATCGTATCCGGTAACTGTTGCCCACTAGATCTTTGTGTTTGGTTGGGTTGTAATTATTTATTAATTTATTCGGTGGTTTTACCACAATAATATGTAATAATTAATTCGGTTAATATTTATATATTTATTGCGACTTGCATGTCGTTTCTTTTCAAATATATGTAATTGTGAAAAGAAGACTGAAGACCACCATTGATCGTAGATGAGATGACGGATTCAGTGGGAGCACACCGACATGGTCAAGAGTATATGTCCTTAGATTGACCAACTTCTTCCTATTTGGCTCACGGGAAGGACACATAGGATTAGGGGCAATTACCGGATTTATTTATGAGTGGTTGTTTATTGTTTTATATTTTCTTGCGTGGTTGTTAAGATCTTCGCATGCTAGAAAATTTTTCAAAATAATAAATATTCAAGAGTTTTGTTAAATTGTTTAACAAACCCCGCGTATACACGATTAACAAATGAATATAAAAATTGTTTTATGTTCAAAGTGAAATATATGTTTGTCACTTATTTGTTATATCAACCATTAAGAGGTTTTTTAACCGGAAAAACAAAAGACCCGTTTTTCTAATAAAAACGTAAATCTAGCGCACTCGTAAAATGACACCACCCGAATCTAGTGAAACAAGACCGGTTGTCGAGCTCTAGCCGAGCTGGTTCTTGCGTATACTGAGTGGAAGGTGCGTGTGACAACTCGCAAGGTTGGTTGTCGTGCCTATACCGAGCCAATTTTTGGACGAGTGTGTCAACGTGTATCTTGACGGATGATTTACAAATCCAAATTAATACGCCTTGGTAGTTGTCGTGCATATACCGAGCTATCAAAACGGATTAATGAGGGATTGGTGCAAAAGGGATCAACATGCCAAATTGAACTATGAGTGTCAATAGGGTCCCGCAAATTACTAAGAGTTGTAATCATGGATTTCAATCGGTAAAAGGTTTACTGGCCAAATTAACTTCATGAAATGATCTGCGGCAAACCCGTCACGTAGTGAAGTGTAATAAGGTTCTTAGTCCTTGGTAAAATTTATAGTTTTAATTAACTATGGGTAATTATTTAAACAAGGAAAATATATATCAATCAACGAAAACGTATACTCTTTTCATAGATGACGAACGTTGAAAATACCACATTTAATTATACACTCCATTAGTTTCTAAAGAAAAAGAAACTTAAAAATATGAACTTAGTTTACATCAACGGGTGTTGAGGATCGTCCTCTGCTATGTGTCAAAGTTGCATATTTTAAAGGAACTCTTTTTCAAAAGCCATATGCTATAACGCGAATTAGGTCACTTAATATGTTTTTGAAAAACGTACAAAAGAGATTTCCTACATCATATTGTAGACTACGAGTTCTAATCTGTGAAAGCAGTTTAAAGCAATTGAGTGCGAACAATATGATTAAACAATTGAAGGACTTGTTCCAACAATAAGTTAGAAAGGAATTCTAAAAGGTGTTGAGACCTTAATCGGTCCTTAGATGCAGCTAGATGGGAATATAAGAGTCCATATCCTTAAGACTAAGAAAAACATGGACCTATGGAGAGGCTAGGATTCTACATAGGAAGGGAACTTGTGGTGAATTTATTTCTCCAATCCCTGTACACGTCATATGATCAAGTTCATTATGAACTTTCATATGCAAAATATATAGAAATCCTTAATGGAGCTTTATGGTATGATAAAGACTGCAAAGTCTGACATGACCAAAGAAAAACTCGTCTCGTCTATTCCTACTATGGCTACTAAAGAGCAAATAACCGTGAAACAGAGACTGACCTCAAATAGGAATTTTGGTTTTACCAAACCTACCATTAGAACATGGAGTATAGCACCTCGAGATGAGACTCCACATGAGGTAGTTTGCTATTTCTAAAAAAGATTAGAAATTAGCATCATCATGCTTATCCTAATAGCTTGTATTAGCTAAGGGCACTAAAGAAAAGAAAAGTTAAGTTCCTCAGCTTCAGAATTGCGCAGATGAAGCGTGATAGACTAGACTTCAAAATAGAAACCTAGATGGTTGTCTATATTGAAAAGATTGGGAGTTTGAAACTTGCCTTTCTAGTTAGTCTATTACTTCATTATATATTTGTTTCACACCTTTTAAGGCAAGAAATAAAATATAAATATATGCCTTAGTAAACGATGTATATTATTTTGAAGCATTTATTTGTTTCAAAATGTATCCATGTCATGGCATTTATTATAAGCGCTTGCTTAAGAAGTAATAGTCATGAATCATATGGATTAGTTATTCTTATGACATAGTCAATTTAACCAAATAAACAAGACTTATATCAACAAGTTCCAAGTGGTTCGGAACTTGGGATCGTTTGACCTTGGGTCAAACGTTGAGTACATATCTCGTTTGATTAGGCTAAAATGACTTATAAGTCCTTCACTTATGTATGTGAGAGAACTAAAAACTTGTTGGTTTTTGTTTACACTTTAGTGTATAAACCATTCAAGTAAATCATAAGAAATAACTATAAGATACTTCGTTAACTTTACCTATGATGGTAGAAAAGTTGGATAAGTTTATCTTATTAAACTTGTGTCTGAAACCTTAGAGGTGTTCGAGACATACCAAAACGAGGTACCTTATAAAAGAGGACTAAAGAACTATGACACTCGAATCAAACATTGATGTTGAGTGAATTAATTCTGATTTCATGTAATCATCATAAGAATTATGGGATTGTCTCACAGTTCATTACTCCAAGGACACATTGTCAAATGGGTCGACAAGTAGAGAAACCAAACAATATTAATATGGTTCGGTAATTGATGGGTTGCATAATATTTCCAAATTATTTGAGAAATACTTTAGTAATGATGGACAATGTTATAATCTTAAACCAATTAAGAAGGTCAAGAATGCATCTTAGAGAAAGCGACTAGAAAGGATATCTTTGCTTGTCCATCTCAAAGTCTGGAATATCTTACCTACATTTAGACGTGAGGTAAAGAAACCCAGAATCTAGAGATGCTACTCTATTAGGTATTCTACTGAAACCATAGGATATTTGTAAACCTTCAGATAACATGTTTTTGTTACTTGAAGGATATGCTTCCTTGAAGGAAACTAATATCTATGAAGATCAGTGGAGGTAAAGAAAGCCTTGAATAGAAGAACCTAATATTGGTACTAGCTATCAATCAGAAATAGTTGAAATTCAGCATGAGAATGCTGGAAAACTTGACATTTAAATCATTACCTCTTGATAGATCTAGTAGGGATCGTCATAAATCCAGAAAGATATAGTTCCATATATCTGAGGAAGACGACTAGATGATAAATCATCAACTACAGGAAGCTGTAGTGGACCAAGAGTTTGCTAGGTATAAAGAGGCAATATGAGTGAGATAAAATCCATATAGGATATCCAAGTACTGACTTGTTTGATCCTACACCTGGGTGTATACCCATAAGGTGTGTGTGGTTCTTTTAAGGGAAAGAAACCAGCATGGGTAAGTTTACAACTTTGAATACCGATTGATAAGAAAGGTTTTCTTGATGATTGACCAAGTGGATGGTATCATCTAGAAACTTTCTCTCAGTAGATATGTCAAAAGTAGTTTTATAGACAACTTCAAATACCGCATGGTTAGAAAGGTTTTTCATGATGATTGACCAAGTGGAATGTATCATTATGAAACTTTCTCCCAATGATTATGTTGAAGTTCACTCAAATACTCAAAGACATCAGTACCATTTTATGGTTATGATAAATTGATATAAAGACCACGTTCCTTAACAGGAATCTATTTTTGAGGATGTGTAGATAACACTATCCGATGGTCTCTTACATCAAGAATAATTTTGTGAAGTCTACAAGTTATAAAGTGTCCACACTTGGACATTTATATAAGTATCTCAAAATTGGGATCTTTGATATGAAAATCAAGTATTTGAGTTTTCAAAGAGCAAAGATGAAATTAGAAAGAATGTCAGATCTAGTGGGAGCTAAGTTATAAATCTTATAATAAAGTATATTTGACACGTACATTGTATTGGAGAAAATGTCCTAGTCTTGCTTTGTTTAAAAGTTTTACTTAGGAATTATTCGTCCATAACAATTATAAGATATACAGAACAGATTATGGAGTTCAAGAAATATAATGATATGTTCTTGGTAACTTAAGGAAAGAATGAGCTTAGAATAAATTGTTACTCTAGAGCTAGTCTTTGTACCTATGAGGATAACTATCGATATTGATCGGAGTTAGTGATCCTATTAAATGTGAAAATGTTAGTTATGATGGTTCTCAAAAGAGTCGTTGGCCTTATAAGGAATTTTCAGAGATTAGTAGGGCACGATGGTTTTGAATAAGAACCATAAACACAAGCATAATTTACCATATAAGATTCTTCTGAAACCATGATGGTACAATGCTTGTATAAAGGACCATGATTTAGCCAACGAACACTTTATGAGTGGTTTGTTTGAAGAAAGAGACATGGTCATCACAAGAGTATATACGGATAGCAATGTAGTCGATCCGTTAACTAAACCATTATCGAAAATGGAGCATGTTGCTCATTCTCGTACTATCAGCATAAGATATGCAAGTGAATTGGTTTAAGAATGTTTTGATTAAACAATTGATATATGCATGAAGTATTGGGAACATTAAACAGTAATGTATTTATTATTGTATCGATTATTAAATGGTGATTTGATAATACGGTGGTTGCGGATACTCTAATTATATACTTACTGTGTTCTTACTTTGCATGTTTATTTCTTCCCTGAATGTATATACATTCTAAACGTCCATAGTCAGTCACTCTTTACGAAAGAAAAGTTTGAACTAAGACTGAGTGAAGTGATTGGTCAAGTATTCAATTTTGATTTAATACAAAGGACGCAATACTTCATCTATACTTGAAAAGAGTTTCAAGTGATTGGACGACCCACACCTGAGTCAACTTCATGGTAAATGTCATAAGTAACTCAGGATGATAATATTTTTCATCCTTAGACCGGAGATACATGTATTTGCATGACATTAGTCTGCATTACTTTGATTACTTTCTAACGCAATCCGTAACTGGTTGTTATAACGGAAGTATTTGGGTAACATATTGCTACTTTGATGGAGTAATGTAATCAAAGGAAATTATCACTATGTAAAGAGAGATATCCCTGGCCACTTGATGATTAGTCGCTGACACCAAAATGCATGGCCATGCTCAAGATTACAATGATTTATGATCAGTTGTAACTTGTATTTTTGGTCATCACTAATCTTTATCAAGAAACGTAATTGTAAACTTTTTGAGAATGACTTTAAACCATGTCTCATGTTTACCTCATGGATATCGCGAATAATAAGATGACTGATCACTTATCTATAGGGCCATATCAAACCTACTGGGTTGTGATTTGGTAATTTTCAAGGGTAACATACCTATGCTAGTTTAGGGCGTAGATGTCGTGCTAGAGGACAACCTATGTCTGTATTACTTTCGTGTTGTGTCACGTACAAGTGGGAGTTTGTTGGAAAATGTCCGCTTACACACGTATAATACGAACTAAATAAAGCATAGGCCTATTGGGTCACACCCAAGAAATGCTTCCAGCAAAACCAAAGAACAAACAAGAGAGATCAGATTTCACTGCAGATCTCGGCGAGATCATATGAGATCTCGGCGAGATCATATGAGATCTCGGCGAGATTGAGGTGAGATCTCGGCGAGATTGTATGAGATCTCGGCGAGATTGACCTCCAGTCAGCAATGATGTATTTTACATTATTTGCTCTTGAGTGGGAAATAATTAGGTAATCTTTGTCATTTAATGGAGCACGAATTCTGGTGATATTTGAGTGGAATTAACATATTACATGTAGGGTAATTCCATTATGATTCATATCATCCATAATTGATTTTCCATATTGATGAAAACTCTCTCTTAAGTTCATAACACAAAGAAAGGCTCTCAAGTTCATATTGATGAATCTTGGAGGTTGCCAAGGTGTTCTTCTTGGTTTTGATCTTGTAATAGACTTGCTAGCACTTGTGGAATCTACTTATCTTGGGTAGACTTCGATAGAGGGATTCTACTTTGGATCCTTGTTCACCGACATCGAGTAGCCGGGATTCTAAGAGACTTGGATTAAAGAGATCGTCTATGGGGTACATCTCTTTCCTTCTTGTTATATATATTAAGTTTCTTAGTCGATGTTTAGAGTTATGGTCCATATGGTGCGTATTGGTTGGATTTATAAAAATTATTTTATACCACTTTTCGAGCTTCCGCTGCGCTCACGGTTCCGACAATACCCAACAATATCATCTTCAAGCATCTCCCTCCTTCACGTGTCTTCAACATCACCTCCTCCCTCTGAAAGCATCTCCCTAATCATTGCCTCCTCTACCGGAGCACCGTCGAAGCCATGGCCTCCGACGGCTTCGTGAAGCTCCTCCACCGTTTACCTCCTCCACTACCGATTGAAGAACAAGAGATCGCCGCCTGAAGAAAAGAACCGCCGCCGTCATCACCTCTGACTTCAACCACCGCCGCCATCGCCTCCGACTTCAACCACCGCCGCCATCACCTCCGATTTATTCAAGGCTTTCGATTTGTTCAACCACCGCCATCGCAAACTCAGATCTGGTGATTGTTTGCACATAGGTGAGAAAACCCTAAATTTCAGATCTAGATTTCTTTTCTTCTTAGTTGATCAGATCTGTTTTAGATTTCTTTTCTTCGATTTAAGGTTTCTTGTTCAGGGTGTTTTGATCATCAAACTCAAAAAACGAAAATGAAAACGATCTTCGTCGATTTAGGGTTTTTTGGTTACAGATTCTCGTTTTGTTCGATTTTAGGGTGTTTTTGTTCTATGTTTTCTTTTTTGGAGTTTGGAGATGGATGATGCAAGGTTGATTCTTGTTTAATGTTTTCGTTTCAGATTTCATTACATATTCTTGTTTTGTTTTCTTTCACGGTTTTCGCAGATCTGGGTTTTGTTTGGTGTTTCTTGAATTTCACTAACTCGAAGAACAAATTTGGGTTTTGTATGTTTCGATTTCACCTTGTTCTTGAATGGAGATTTTTGGTTCATAAACATCTTGTTCTTGTATGTTTCGATGGTGGTATATTTTTGTTCTTGTATGTTTCTGATTTAAACATCTTGTTTATGATTTTTTGTTCTTGTATGTTTCAATGGTAGTTAATGGTTCATAAACATCTTGTTCTTGTATGTTTTTGTTTTAAACAGATTTTTGTTTGGTAGTTAATGGTTGTGGTTGAAAATGGAGGTGACGATGGTGGTGGCTGAAAATGGAGGTGACGGTGGTGGCAGATGAAGTCGGTGGTGGTGGTGGTATGAAGATGATTAATAATAATTATACAAATAATAATAGTTAATAATACTATTAATAATATAATAATAAAAATAATAATCCACATCAGCAAACCAATTACACTTGTGCATTACTTTAGAAAATAAAAAATAAAATAACATATTACCTGCTCCACGTCAGCATTTACCTGCTTTGCAGGTCAAAATTACACAATGTAAAAAATGGATAGTTTATTGTATTAATTGCAAGAAAAATTAGTTTATTACATACAATGTTAAACCGCGATAAGTTCATTACATTTCCGTGCAAAAAAGTTGAATTTTACACTACGCTTGCAAAATTGACCGGTGGCACCCCAAAATTTGAATGGTAGCACCGGCTCAAAAAAGTTGAATTTTCCACTACGCTTGCAAAATTGACCGGTGGCACGTGCCACCATTGGACACCATATAGGTCCGCCCATGCATACAAGATATGCTTACTTCATTCACTTATAATTCATAATCACATTAGCATCATATATACATGCATAACATTCCAGCCACCGAAGTAGTTGGCCGTATCATACATGTCTAGAGGACAATCATAACATACTCGTTACTTCATAGTAATCAGTCTCATCACATCATACACGTATCATGAACAACACTTTCATGGAATACACTAACACATTAACATTCAAGGTCATCCTTATCATAGAGTATGAGTAAGATTACTCACCTGATTCCAGCTTAAGTAAAAGCAGTTTAGTAAATATTAAGATTACTCACCAGATTCCAGCTTAAGTAAAAGCAGTTTATTAAGTATCTGAAAGTATGCGTCTGCAAGTAATCACCTACATATAAGGTTTTCATAGTGTCAGTTATCTACTAGGGTCACAACCCCTATCTATACTCAACACTCGGTGAATCTAGTGCTACTTTAATTTTGCGACCCACACATACAGAATGTCACTCTTCGATTCAGTTTTAACTCACTTTACAGTTTACATTCATAGTTCACAATTGTATCCAAAGTATTATATTTCACGATTCCATATTCAACTCCTGATTTGTGATTCAAACCTTAGTTTATGATTATGAATCTCACAGGGTTTAAGGTTTCCTGATTTGTGTACATGAGGAAATTCATCCAAGACTTAGGGAGTGGTTTCAAGTATCGCTGACCCTATTAAAATATTTTGTAACAGTGAGGGCGTGGTGACTTTGGTGAAGGAACCAAGAGGACCAGACACATTCCTTAGAAATACCACTTCATTATAGACATGATCAATAGAGTACCTTTGAATGGCAACTTGGGGTATTTGTTTACTAAGCCATTATCACAGGCTGTACATGACTCTTACACTAGAGCAATAGGTGTTAGATTCGTTAGTGACTTGGTTTGAGTATTGTTTTTGTTTATTTGATATCTATCCATTCGATATTATATATGCTTGTTGCAGTTATATTCATTAATTCTTTACTATGTTTCATCTTATCATGTTTAATTACTTCCTAGATTGTTAATGCAATCTGAATATTCTATATTCAGTCATTCTTTGAGGGGAGGAAGATTGAGTGAAGACTAATTAAACGGTTGGTCAAGTATTCATTTTGGATTGAATACAAGTGACGCATCACTTACATGTGCTTGAAAAGAGTTGCAAGTGACTGGAAGACATACACCGGAGTTCACTTCACGGATACTTGTCATGAGTGACTTAGATGATAATACATCTCATCCTTAGACCTCATATATATGTTATTCCAAAGCATGAGTCTGCCTTACTTTGAAAACTTTCAAACACAATTCATAATACATCTCATGACCTGATATATATGTGATTCCAAAGCATGAGTCTGCCTTACTTTGAAAGCTTTCAGACACAATTCCTAAGTAGCTATTATAAAGGGAGTTTTTAGGTAGAGTATGGTTCATATGGAGAGACTATGTTGTCAAAAGGATTTGTTCCTCTTTTTAGAGAGTATACCTGGCCCCTAGATGATTAAGCGTTGACATCAAATTCATGGCCGTGCTCGAGTTACATTGATGATGGATCAATGGTAACTTGTGTTACGGTCACCATCAATCTAGAACCGAGAAGTATAATCATGAACGATCTGGATATTGACTCTAATTCATGTCTTATACACTTATCTATAGGAACTTCCAAGCCATCTTTGGGGTATTTGGTGGTTGTCAAGGATGACATGACTTATGCTGACTTGGGGGCAGGGATGTCTTGCTAGATGTCGCTCCTTGTCTGTAAAGATAGGATACGTCGTGTCATGTGAAAGTGAGAGTTTGTTAGTGCCTGCCCATTGAAACATGTATGACGACATCACTATTGATTAACCACGGGCCTATTGGGTCACACGCCAAAGGTTCCCGACAACACACCCTAAACAGGAGAGAGAGAGAGAGAGAGAGAAAGTACAATTAGGTTGGTGAAGACCTTCCTGCCCTTCATGGGTCGTGGAGGGGTCATGAAGAACAAGCATGCACGAGTGCTCACTAGCCGGGTAGAAGTCGTGGGAACTTCTCTCTTCACGGGTCGTGAAGATCTTCATGGGCTGTGAAGAAGGAGTTGAAGTGACACTTCACTTTTATTGGACCTTTTTTTTATGATCCAGTGATGTTGTGTTATTTTGGCTGGTCATAGGGAGTCACTTGGGCTTCCTTGGTCAGTTGGTTTATATAAAGTTGGTCAACCCTCTCCTTAGCTCCTCTTGCTCACTTGATAACACATTAAGCTAGTTTTTGAGTTTTGACACTTTGGTGCAAGAAGGTGAAACGTGTGGGCTGTTCCAGAGACACTACTTCAAGTTGGAAGGTTGTGCTTGGATTGCTAGCCCTTTGGGATCATAGGAACTTGGTGTGATACTGGAAAATCAAACAGATCCAAGGAATTATGAGAGGGAACCACCCAAGTCATATAAGAGTCTGATATATGTGGAAAGGTGCAAATGTTTATATGGTCATAAAGAGAAAGAACAATGGAGGTACAATCTTAGAATTAGTGACATTGACAAATGTCACTTGCTTTGCTACATAGAAATTCTTGAAATACTCCTTAGCTTGAACAAATCGAAGACACAATATAAACAGAGCTTCATAAAGAGATTTAAATCTTATATTGGTCTTGTCAAAGAACTGAAGATGATAAGCACATATCAGATAGAAGAGATGGTGATAAAACCTCTCCACAACAAAAATACCAAGATGCCCATGTTTGAAAGGAAAGATCAAATTGTACATGTGGTAGGACTAGAAAACTACAACACGTACATGTCTATTGATTCAGTTTTAGAAAACTGCAAGTTTTTTTATGAACTAGAGAAATGCATGTGTTATCTAGATCCTATTCGAGATTCATAAGAGAAGTTGAAATTCACAAAATCAAGAACTCATTCTTAGTTTCAATCTAAATTGCTGCGACAAGTGCAGTGATAAAGAGTACTTTCCATAAAGTAATGTTAGTGAAGAGTACTTTTCATAAAGTATGAGATTTTATTTAAATAATATTAGTGAATAGTACTTTCCATAAAGTAATATTACTTTAATGAAAAGTTGATTAAAATATTATATATTTTGTCTCCTACTAACTTTATTAAATAAATTCGTAATTAGTCATGCTTCACAGATGTGTTCTTTCCTCTATATATGCAAAACAACTCCATATGTTAGAGTACGACTTAGACTAATAAAAGATTCGATGATAACTTCATACAAGCGATTTAGAGTTAACATAATTAGAAGTCTTCAAATTTGTTAATGTGTTAAACATTTTAGACAATAATTGTCTTAAAGATTTGTTAGTCTATGTATTAGGCTAAGCTTGTTATCATCTTTTATAGTGTGGAAAATTCTACATCCTAACACTTATAATTTTTTATTTATAATCAATAAAAATTATATTAAAAATAAATAAGAAAAAAAAAATACTAAATTTATTTTTAACTTTCGATTCTATAAACATTTCATTATTAGAGTACCTAATCAAAGACTTGAGTACCCAAGTTATCTATCAATACTTTAAATAATTAATTAAAAGATTTCAAACCCTACCCTCAAACTTTCAAGGGAGTCCAAGGCCTTGCTACTAGCTAGTGTACATGTCACATGTCACTTCAATCGCTTACTGTTTCCAATGCTACTATTCGGACTTTCACACTCACATTCGTATGAGCCATCGATTTGATTTATATTTTATGCATAAAATCAACTAAAAAATGAAACTAGTTAAATAGCTCAAACGGATCAAAAGCCTCCCAAAGTAAATTGCAAAAAAGTTATTAATAAATATAACTTCATTTTGGGTCAATAAATTTATAGAAGAATTGCACAAGCAATGTTTTGGGTCCATTTTGCCACCTTTACACTAACCAAACGCAGGGACCAAAAATAATTTACTCAAACGTAAGTAATCGGCCCAAGTCTGATTATTACAGGCATACATGGCGCTGCGATAATAAGGAATAATATTCAATCATATTACAGGAATTACATAATGTCTAAACACTCTATGGCAATCCCAGTAAAACAAAGTTTTTTTCAAGTAAAATCGACACTAACCACCCACGATGGTAAGTAATTACTTAAGTCGATAGTTAAAATCATCAAACATACCACCAAATTCAAATGATTAAAACCTAATCATCATCATCAAGCACACTCCGACGCCTCTGGATCTGAGATACAATAAGAACAATAAAATTTATAAGCAAAGTTTCAGTTAATCAGGCCAGCATACAAAACCAAATGTACATGATGATGTTATCAAGTTTATATGTACTGCGATAAAAAAGAATTGAAGTTTAAACTTACTGTAACTTTGGTTTGTTTGGTTGTTTGAGTGTTGATTTGTTCCAACAATGATATAAGCCTCTCCTCCGAAACCTGCATTTAGTTTTATATACAAACAAATTAATATTTGGGAAAATGATATATTAACATCACCTAACTTAGGTGATATTGCTCTTACATACATTTTAAATGAACAAATAATGAAAGGACGAAACTACCCTTAATTTACATGGTTTGTGACATACAATTTAAATGAACAAATAATGAAAGAACGAAAATACCCTTCATTTAAAGTACCTTCTCGACAATCTGGCCCATTTGGGCAGCCCTTAGTATAACATCTTCAACTCCTCGGGCCTTCTCAGGTTTCACTAATGCTATACGGGCAACTGCATATATTTTTTTTCCTTAGTGTTAAAAATAAAGTATGAATAGATATATTTGATGACACAAGCAGAAAAAAATACAAAAATGATGGTGCTACAGAAAGACAGTATCCATGACCAAATTTATTCTGGGAAGTACTAGGTTAGATTTCAAAATCGTATGTGAACAAGTTTTCTGAAACTACAAATCCATTATTATTATTATATATAGTAAAGAAGATACAAAATTCTATGGATTTTAGTTATCATACTCCGCATCCTATCATTTAATCAAACTAATCTCTGGAGAAAATAGGTACCGAACAATCATTTTTTCTCAACACATAAAGCAATCTAAGCCAATTTAAGGGGAAAATGGAAACGAATTGGTGATTTAAAGAAAGAATCAACATTATAGTAGAACGCGAAAATCAGTTTGCAAAGCATCAGCCAACATCATCTCTGTTTCCATAAATTATTTTATTTCCATCTAGAGAATCACGTTACAGTACGACGTAATATTAACTATGCCAGATTTAAATCTAAGGCTAATTAGTTATAAATCTTTTCTTGTTAAGTCCCACAAAATTGTTTATTTGTTTAAATACAACTTTGCATTGACCAACCTAGTGATTTACTTTAGCTTGTCTTGGACACTTCTAAGTTCTAACTCAAGTACTCAACCATACATAATCCTAACCATAGTTACCTAATTCGCTCAGAAGCCCACGATCTCAGTTCTGAACATTTCCTTCCTACATGCGGTAGGAAAGCCCGGTTTGCAAGTCCACACGCTGTTGAAATAGAACCAAATCGACATTCAATTCCATTCAAGCAATGTTCAATTCAAGTTTTGGAACACTTCTATGTTTTCTTTAAAAACGCGAATTGACCATCAATTTCATCAAACTGACTGTGAATGTGGGGCGGGAATTGACCATCGATTCCATCATAAAAAACGCGGATTGGTTCTCTTTTTAAATTCTGAAACCTGAAATACGAATTGGTGATTGTTGATTTGTTCTGTTTTTAAAATCTACATTCTGATTCTGCATTTGTGTAATCTGAACTCTGAAATCTGAATTGGTGCATTCTTTGAATTCTGATTTGTTCTATACTTCTATAGATAATGATTGTTCATCTCTATGAATTCTGATAAACCCTAACTTATTTCATTTTCTGGAAGATGGTAGACTTTACCTGATTCTATGATACACCATAATGTTGTACTGAAATGAACCTACCCCGCTCCGTACCCAATATGGGCACTCTAGCGACCCCGTTCCCCATCCTCGTTCCCGCACCGGAGCGAACCGTGAACTAGTTAACTACAAATCCTAACCACATATACATACATACTTTTACCTATGACTCTAAGAGTCACAATCAATACAATTGAACCATTTACCAACCAGAGTTATTAATGTAAAAAAGAAACATCTCGTTTATAACATGAGTAGAAGACCTCTCCCATCAAGACACATGTATCCTGAAAAAATATATATGTATAAGTTCGAAAGTAAAACTACTTACGTCTTTCACGTGCTTCGGATGATAGAATCTGACTAAGCATCATTTGCCTTCGTTCATCTGCCTCACTGGATGAGTTGTTCAAGAAGTTCAAATCAGCAAAAACAAATAACAACCACTCCCTTTGTAAAAAATGTATATCCACCGATCCTTTTTGGTTCGTAAGTCATCCTTGACAAATTTTCACTAATACAAGATATAGCTATAAACGATGATTTAATTTTGATATAAATCATTTAATGTATTCCTATAATCTAAAAGAGCCCATAGAGTGGAAAAAGGTATTTATAGAAATCATGAGCAGAACAGCATATGTAACGTTTCCAAGAGGAAAGCACCTCAAAAGTGGACACTAAGTCACTAAATGACAAGGAAATAATTATTTAAATTACAAGAGTATGAGAAAATTGGTGTCACTAATTCAAGAAGGAAAACAACCTTTTTGCTTCATCCTGGGCTTTCTGCTGATCAGGGGTTTGCTGACTTCCCTGTTCATAGGCAAGTTCCATTGTGAAAATTTAATAATATAAAAAAAATAACAAAGGAAATTAAATTAGGCATCTTTACAAAACTTCCACTTACACCACCATGTTTAGCCATTAGCTCCTGCATTCTTCTTTGCCTGATAGCTTCGAGTTCTGGGTCAGCCTGCAATACAACCAAGCATCGTTGTCTATCCAATCAGCCAATAGCAGAAAATCTCCGAATCACAGCTAGCACATAGAGATTAACTAACTTGTAATATGGACAGCACCATACAAGGTCACAACACTAGAATACTAATGGCTTCAAAAAATTATTATTCAATTACTCAACCAACAATAACGTACGAAATTTTCACTAATCGTAATACAATATACGATCGATAAGGTCACACACAAAATAAGATAATAGATTTTTATTCCCCTATGCTTCATAATCAGTTTGAGTTATTCACTATTTCATCATATATGATAAATAATCTAATATCATTGTATTTGCCTTGAAACAAACCAATATTATGTTGGGAAATGCCTTCAGGTCACACGCAAAAATTTCCACAATCCGCTTCCGTGAACAAAAGAGAAGTTCAAGTTTGTAAGCACGACCATGTCTTGATACGGTGCAAGGCCGTGCTTGTGTCAACTGTCAAGGCTGTGCACTCCCATGCACCACTTTTGTTTGTAAAATACGGTCGTGCCTTGTTAATTGACGGTGCGTGTGCTTAGGGTTTGCATTTTGCACCTGTGCACCGTCTTCAATTTGTGAAGCACAGCATGCCTTGTTAAGGCGCACGGCCATGCGTATTTACAATTTTACCATAATTGAAAAGGCTCAAACTTGATAGAATACAATCCAGCTTTAGTCTATCACCTATCTAGTACATATAGGAGGTCTAGGATCCGGTTTTGATGGCTGGAAAGCATACTAAACTACCAGTGTTGTAAAAATCGGTCTCGACGGCCGATTAATCAGTGGCCCACCGACCTTACCTGATCGGTCATGTTTATCGGTTGCAACCAAAATTGGTCCTCGGCGTTTCTTAGCGGTCAACGAAATGGATTGACTTAAGTTTTATAAATTTAACTTGAAATCTGCTAATATTTTTTTGACTTGTTTTGTGAGGATATTACTAATTATGGGCTTATGGTTTTCTTTTCCAAGCTTGTTAAACTTTTTTATGGTTATTGACTTATTTTGTTAGAGTATTGTTAAAGTTTATTTTTCTGAAAATAAATTCCTTCATAATTTAAGGTCCCGGCCTAGAATCCCATTAAACACCGTCTAGGCCAATTAATCACTTGAAGGTAGTCGACCAACTATATACCACCTAGTGAACCTTGTCAACCATGTTAGGATCAATCATACACAAAAGCAAATAACCGAAATGCAGAACGAATAAAGAACACGAGAGAATATACATGGTTCGGTCAATATTGTTGTCAACCTATGTCCGCTGAAGCAACTAGGGTTATCTTTTTATAGAGATGCTACAATGTTTACAAGTACAAATGAGATCAATTTATGGAGAAACCATAATTAGGGTAACCATCTAATTATGTAAACTAGATCAACTTAATTATAAAAGCTAGATCAACTTGATTATGGAAACCAAATAAAGCCATAACATCAAACAGAGTGAAAGCCATAACATCAAATGGGTCAAATGGAAAACTAGCGAACCAAGTTCAAATAAAGCCATAAACATCAAACAGAGTGAAAGATTGAAATTTTAAAGAAGTTTAGACACCGAGAGTTTGAGTTTAAAAACCAATTCCCATTCTCACTTACTCCTAGACAAAATCATGACAATGTCAACCAGTAAGTACTAAGTAGTCAAAATGACTTGTGACACCTCAATTTTCGTTATCCAGTAAAGAAAAAAATCATTTTAATAAGCAAACGGGCATAAACAATCAAACATATGGCTATGGGATATACCATATTTCTTTTTACTCCATGTTTTAATTTGTGAAACTCATTTGTAATGAGATCCAGATTCATATATACAGTACATTTAATATGTTGTTTCACATTGCCATGTTCAAATATTAATGAACCAGCCTGCGAATCTTTATATAGCAGATTAGAAATTGTGAGGTGTTCTACCTTTTGTTATACAATCATGACTTAAAAACCAGCCCACAAATCTTTGAATAGCATACTAAAGTTTTTTACCTTTTGTCATACAACCATGACTCAAAAATCAGCCCACAAATATTTGTATAATAAACTAGAAAGATGTGATTAAGAAAACAGCAATCAAGAAACAATCAATTAACTGATTGATAAACCAAGTGGAATTATCAAACTTGTTGATTTGAAGAGAACCCTTACACAAATACACATAATCCTCTATGTTAAAATGATTAATAAGAATTAAGAAACATAGAAAACCAAATAACCCATTACTGCTTTACATAAATCCATCATTTGTTATAGGTTGTGTCTCAAGTGTAGGTAAATTTTCCAAATTTGATCATCATTAATATGCAAGTATCATGTCTCATGTAGTAGCTAATATAATAAGTAAGAATCTAAATAGACATACATTTGACTTCTTATATCATATATCCAAGAGAAAACACTACCCTGATGGCCTGATGATGTTAAACAGATTAAGCAACATGTATAACCCATCCCAAGAGAAATTTTTGAAGCTCAAACAACCTAAGGGAATAAAGAGTATGAAGATGGAAGTATGAGTATTATCCAATCACCTTATAACTCCCACATGGTTCAAAGAAAAAACTTTTTGCAACCAAAACCACAATACTAACCCAAAACATGAAACCCCTACAAAAACACAAATTTCTCAATTTGCTCTCACAAACAAAGATATAAATTACCATAGCTTTGATAACAGACCAAAGGTTAACTCATAAATCAACACTACCAAATCGGACCAGAAAGACAGAAATGGGAGAGGAATCTATCACACCTTATGTCACCAGAGTCATAATTCTGAAACATGGAATTAAAATATGATAATTCTGAAACATGTATCTAACGTTTATCATGGATGGCAACAAAGTTTAAACAAAAAAAAGAGTAAGAATTACTTGACATAGTAGTATCGGAGGTCACACATAGTAATTAACTAATTAATCCCAAATTAGTTTGTTTGTTAATAGAGCAAAACAGTGATAATGGTAGCAGCAAATAGCAACAATCAAAGATGAAGAACAACAAATCAGAGCAACAAACAGTCGATTCGAAGTTGTTCGACCCGATCAGCAAATCAGATCAAAAAAATGGAAACAGAAGATGAAGAACAACAAACCATAATTGGTCGATTCGAAGTTGATGGAGCTCCAATCGCAAGTGGAGAAGGAGGAGCGGTTGATGGTGATGCTCCGATGATAAAAAAACAAACAAGCCCTAAGGTTTCAAAGTAAATATAATATTATAATTGAGGAAGAAAACAACCCTTTTCAAAAAGGATGAAATTTTTAAATAGAATCAATACTATTCTTCCACTCGTATTTTTAACCGATTATATAAAGGAAAAAACTTTCCACTTAAAATATAAACCCTAAGCATAGATTATAAAAATACCTAAAATATTCTAATATAAATAAAGAGTAAATTACATCAATCATCCTGTGGTATGTTATTTTTTGCATTAGTTACTGAACTTCATTAATTATACCAATAGTCCTTACTATTTTGATTATGTTGCATTCATAGTTCCTAGGTAAAAAAAACTAAAATGCTTTTTTTTTCTTTTGAAAAGACTATTATACCCTTATTTTATTTTTTATTTATTGTCTTAATTAATAAATCATAACTATTATTATTATTATAAAAAAATTAAACATATTCCTCAAACTCACAATCTCTTTTGGGGTCTCTCTTTTCTCTTTTAACTCACCACCATCATCACCATGTTCTCCCCCTCCGTTTGTCTTTAATTATACGGGCTGTAAGTCTACTTTGTTGATGTTATGATCAGGAGAATACCGAATACAAGAATATAATGGTTCATCGATGCTGAATATTTTCCAAGTATTTAGAACTCGTATCATATGTCAGTGATCCTTCAGAAGAACCATAATTTGATTTCCAAGATTCTGCTCTTAGATGCAAACCAAAGAGTGAGGTGGGGTGAACATATCATACATATGTTTCTTCTAGCATATAATCATATCACAAAAAATTCGTGAGTACAAGTTCTCTTAATTATATAACTAGGAATATCTTGTCTATATAAGTTACAAGCTTACAAATGTGAAGAAATTTATGTATCATTGATATACATCTTACAGTAAATAAACAAGCTTTATCTTTACGTTTACTAAGATTCTTTCTCCATGAGTGTTATATTTGGAGAATCTTACCTTTTTTGTTACACCAAACTTCGAATCTTGATATTCATAATTAGTTCAATACTTCAATTAGAAACAGACCATTGATGTTAATCAGATGCTACACACTTAAAGAGTTAAATGCAATGATTATCACATAAAGATTTTAAGGTCCAGTTTGTTTCACCGTAATGTGAAGGAATTTAATGGAATTGAAATCAATTTTCATTGTATATTGCGTTTGGTAACATTATATGGGAATAAATTAAATTCTTTGAAGTATTAATATTCCTTTAAGTAGAGGAATGTCATTCCATAACTAAAATAGATGGAACTAAAATTATTTCCATTTCTTCGCATTACAGTGAAACAAATGGGACCTAAGTGAATGATTTCATATACATAACGAAAAATGAGATGAGAAAAAGTCATTGTTTCTCCTTTTCTCTTTACTATTTATACCATCATTTCCTTTCTTAATACTTAGAAGGTGCTCCTAACAACCTTGGATTAAAAGATACGTTGATGAACATGTTTTATGCACTCGGAACTGGAGACTTGACTCCACCTAGCAACTCTAACAGTTACCCACATTTTCACTGTCACCTCTTGTCCATAAACCTCATCACTGCCTTCATTCAGTGACTCCAGAAGAACGTTATTCGACCCAACTCACGCAACTACAAGAAATGGGGTTTTTTATACCCTTGAGAATCTTCGAGCTTTGGTGGTCACTACAGGGAATGTTCATGCTGCGGTGGATCGTCCACTGGGAAATGCTAGTCAATAGAAGTTTCTGAGCAATGTATATATCCTTACGAATATCGTATATCATTTACTGATGCAAAACTGGTAAACAGATAGATAACTTTTGGTTTGGAAAGGTTGTAATAACAATGAAATTGCAGCATGACTCGCCTAATTGATTTCAAGTTCTATGACCATTGGATAACTTTTGGTTTGGAAAGGTTGACATATTCTATCCGGTTTTACAATCATAGGGTATGTAGTAGAAGGTCGAGTATCCTTACAGTCATTTTGGGCGTTCGGAGATATGTCATACAATGATATCGTAGGATGTGTTCAAAATCATACATTCCAAGATCGGAGAGACCATTTCCAACAATGTTTGAACATGGGACATGGTGGAAACATACATTAGTGGCAGGTCAAAAGAATAAGAATAAAAGGATTTATACTGTTCTTAAAATATCATAATTGATAATTATATAATCGAATGGTGTCTATAGATATATAAAATTCTAACACGAATTTTTAAACTCTTAAATGAAAGCATTTATCCATATCCAATATATCAAGGTTTATTTACCTTTTATTCTGAACGGCTAAACACACGCCCTATAACCTAATCCTAAATCTATATCATCTTTGTTTACAAGATTTGAATCCATAATCTTGTGAAACATCTAAACACCAGATACCACTAAGCGATAAACAACTGTCTCTATTTCTCATATGGGTAGTTAGAATTACCATATCTAGGGGCAACCATTGCGCTCTAAACACTAAAAACAACATATGTTAATACAAGTGGAGGTTTAAAATAAATATTGTTTTTTGTCTGAGAACTAATTGTAGCATTTGATTAAAACAAGCATATAATAGCCCTCGCATTTGTGAGGGAAAAAAATAAAAACCAAAAAAATTATCAACATGAGTAAAATCTTATTAAAAATCATTAGCCCTTAAATATATATTTTCAATATTATATAATTTTTATTTTGTTTTTGTTTTTATGTAACCAAAATACATCCAATATCACAAATTAAAAGTTTGATACATAAAATAGAAACTTTTAAAGTCCAATACATACATAGAAAAACGTATTAAGTTGGATATATCTTGGTGAACTAAACTCTTAAAACTACATAATAAACAAAATATTTTATTGACTTTTAGAATAAATAAATTTTTATTAATAGTTTCTTATTAAATTATATATATTTTACCTTTAATTCAAAATATTCATTAATTAATTTATATGCTTATAAGAATTAGATTATTTATACATTGAATTATCTATGAGAGAGAGAGAGAGATAGAGAATTACCTAGCATATAGGCACATGGTCACATCACATGTATGTCTCAATATCTCATTGAGATGACAATTTCTCAAGGTTTTTTTTTTTTGCAAAGAGTTAATTACATATTTGGTCCCTGAACTATGTCACTTATTTTACCTAAACTATGTTTATTACACTGGAAGTCCCTAATGTATAACTTTTGTTTCACTGATGGTCCCTAGTAACTTAAAAAGGCGATAATACCCTTCTGAATTTAATTTATTCTTTTATTTGATGTATTTATTTATTTAAATACTATTAAGTTATATTATTAATCAGATAATATAAAATAAATAAATTAAAAACATTAATAAACAACCACCAAATATCCACCACCACCATTTACCATCCACAACCACCAGGTCCACGGCAACAGATTAAGAAACCATCGTTCACCACCATTCAGACCATCACCACCAACAAATTAAGAAACCACCATTCGCCACCACAACCGCTGCCACCATAAACAATCACCGCCACCAGTAGTTTGTACCACCACCAACCACCTTCTACAACTCTACCACCACCACCCAACCTCCACCGTCCACTAGCAAAGACCACCCAAGCACCAGCGAAATCGATGACTTAGCAAAAACACACACCGATATCTGAAACCCAGATCTGAAATCGATGAACAAGATCTGAAATCGATGACTCACCAGAAACACACACCAAGAATGAAACCTAATCGCAACCCAAATCGAAACCCTAACTTGGTGAACAAAGCCAAATCGCTACTGAAGAACCCAATCGATGAGTAATGCGACGAACATATTAGGTTTTGAGCAGACCAGGGTTGGTGGAAAACCCTAGAGTTGGTGATGAGAAATCCCCACCACGTCTGAAAGCTTGACACAAATCTGGTTTTTGAATAGAATAGGGTTGGTGGAACATCACCACCACAAAATCGATGAGTAATGAGAAACCCTAATATGTAAAAAACCCAATCGATGTTTATTCAGCGGTGGCGACGAACGTCGTGTGCGGCGGTGAAGGTTCGATGAGGCAGTGATAGATGGGGATGGTCTACGGTGGCGGTGGTAGAGTTCCGGTGAGTGGGCGACGGTGGTTGTTCACAGGGTACAGAGAATGAAAAGGGGAGGGTGGGGTTGGTGCGATGATGGTGATTGGGGTGGAGGGAAAAGGAAGGGAGGTGATGGTGGTGGATGTAGGTTGCCGGCGGTGGTGGCCGGCGGTGATGGCTGGTGGTGGTGGCCTTCGTGGTGGCTAAGAGTGAAAGGAAGATGGGAAATGAAGTTGGGATATATAAATAAATAAATAAATATAAAACTAGTTAATAATTTTATTTTTGAATTATTTATAATTAAAGAAAATAATAAAAAAAAGATCAGGGTGTAATAGTTATTTCAAGAAAAGAAGTAAGGCATTTTGGTCATTTTGGTTACATCAGGGACTATTAGTGTGACTAAATGTTTAGTTCATGGACTCTTAGTGTAATAAATGAAGTTTAGGGATCAAGAGTGCAATAAATGACATAGTTCAAGGACCAAATATGTAATTAACTCTTTTGCAAAATTACAATATTACCCTTTAAAATCTCATGAGAAATTGCTCAAACAGATAAATACTTTACCAATTGATTATATGTATAATACTAATAATTGTAAAGGCTCATGATGTTACAAAAAGTTTTCTGGCGAAAAAACAACTATCTTTTATCCATTCTCATTAAAACACTGTTTCGAAACATAATAACGGAATAAATTCAACCATGAGGGGTTGAAGTGTGGTTATGTGGATATTATAGGGGGCTTAATGTAACTATAACGAACTTCTAAATCCGTACAAAATTTCCGAAATCTAAGCTGTTTTCTGTTAACAACAAGCGGGCGCTTTTCCACATTCGAGTTTATTCCGCTCGTCTTCTTCACTCTCACCCTTCCAATCTACTAAATTCTTTTCCCAAAATCCAAATTCTATTCAATTCAATCGAAATTATGTATTAGGGATCCGAAACAACACATAATCGAAGATTTACGATGGAGAAGACAGATCATACAGGGAAATTGTACAGCCGTATGCGATTATGGGAGTTACCTGATCAATACGTTGCAGAACCCCTTGATGGTTCCTCTGGTTCTTGTTTGGCTGTTAATCGTGATGGCTCCATGACTCTTGTTGGTTTGTTCTTTCATCGATCTCTTTTCAGATTTTGAATTTATGCTTTCATTCGATTGAAGAAGTTTCCGAGCAATGTGGGAGCTGTTGATATGAAATTTGTAATTTACGTTCGTTATTCATGTTCTCTATTCTAAAAATTTAGGTCGGGTTAATTGTAGTAAGAGATTAGCGTAATTTATGCTTATTCCTCCTGGTTTAGGTAATTAGGTCCTGTCATTTCAAAAATCACAAACATAAACTATACCTTATTTCCATTTTTTTAAGAATTTTGGAAATCGACAGTAATAAGTGGTAAGGCTGTTGGGGATTGTGTGTAAAGATATATGAACTCAATAGCAATTACCAGGAGAATTTCTAAATGAAAGATCATTCTCG
Source organism: Pulicaria dysenterica (assembly GCA_947179395.2). NCBI lineage: Eukaryota > Viridiplantae > Streptophyta > Magnoliopsida > Asterales > Asteraceae > Pulicaria > Pulicaria dysenterica. The sequence goes on along the minus strand of OX359290.1, from coordinate 74,909,491 downwards.
TGAATTGATTATTTGACCCGTATATATGATTGTCACGAATTTAGGGATAATCTAGAAATCCTTGTTTAGTACCGTATCAACCATTTGAGAATGTTTATTCTATTTATAATCACCATAAAAACGGTTATTAATGTGTAAATAACCAGCATAGTTGGTTACACAACAGTTAAATGTTAGTTACAAATGATTACATGATTGGTCAAACTACAATACTTAGCTGAGCAATCACTTAGCTAAGCATATGCTCAGCTGAGCACTACTCAGCAAAGCAAATGCCCTACTAAGCTAAAATACAAAGTCAACCGAGCACTCAGCTCATCATGTTGATCAACTCAGCACTTGGCTGAACATGCTAATCAGCTTCAGTATCAGATTTGAGAGCTGTTTTGGGTCAAGGACTACAACTAAGACTTGAATGAGTGTGCACTGCACTTAACTTGACTCGTTAACCAAGTTTACTCAAATCCTTACGTTACACTAAAATAACTAGCAACTGCGTCCCTCAAACAGAAAAAAAAAAGTGCATTACAGTCCCCTGTTTGTGGCTTCTGAACGTATGAGACCCTACACATAATTACAAAGAAAATGCGATAGATATTACCACTTTTGAGATTTGATCATTGGGCTTTGATGCTTTTGGTTATGTATCAAACCTCAGCTAATGAATCTTAGAATTTTTGTTTATGCAGATGAAGTCCCACAATGTACCACCATCCGGGTTCCTAAAATTCAGACAATTTATGGTGTTGTTGGTATACTAAAGCTTTTGGCAGGTTAGATGCTTGATTATAGTACTAATGTTTTGTAGCAATCAGATTTTGTAAGCTTGTTTCCAATAATTGTTCTTGAATCTTTGTCACGTAATATATTTGAGCTTGCACAATATCACAAATTTGTGCACAATTTTATAAAAATTGCATGTTTTAATCATCCAAAGTTTCAAACTAATATCTATTTTAAGATGCGTATGTTCTTTCAGCTGATGTATACAACTCTTAAACTGTTCCTATATACTGGCAGGATCATATTTAGTAGTTATAACAGAACGTGAATGTGTTGGATCATATTTGGGCCATCCCATCTACAAAGTTTTGTCATTAAAAATCTTTTCTTGTGATCACTCATCAAAAAGCTCTCGTGATGAAAAGGTGAAATTGCTGTAGATTACTATTTTGAAAGAAAAAAAAATTTAATTTTTTAGCTTCATATGTATGATTTTAGCACATGAAATTGTGTCACCTTTTCTGTTTCTTGTAGAAAAAAGTGGAGTCAGAGTTTCAAAGTCTATTAAAAGTTGCAGAAAAGACACCTGGACTTTATTTTTCATATGATGTCAATATAACGCTAAGGTCTATATTTCCTCTATATATAATATATCAATGATTTCTTTTTAGTGTGACAAACTTTTCAACCTTTTTACAGTGCCCAACGATTGAATGATTTGGGTGAAGAATCAACTCGACTTCCTCTCTGGAGGCAGGTAAGTATCACACCTTAGCTCTTTAATATACTTTGTGTATAAATATGATGGTTTTTCAACATACAATTTGAAAATTGTACCTTTCTTAAATGTCTAAAGCACAGGAGTGGACATATATAGTCTATTGGTATGCACAAGCATATCCATAAATTCGTAATTTTGTAATGCATTTTAATACTAGAAAAAGTTAAAATATAATTTTATTTTATCGCATCATTTGTAAAACAAATCGTGTTTTATTGTAACAGGCCGAGCCTCGGTTCCTATGGAATAATTATATGTTGGAACTTCTCATAGATAACAAGGTTTGTTTTCCTGTCTTACTGAAATGTGAATAAGCTCAAACATTTTGTATTCTTAATTGGCTAACATCAACAACATGTGCAGAAGCTCGATCCATACATTCTTCCTATTATTCAAGGAAGTATCCTTTTTTAATCATTATTTATTGCTTTTCGATCAATACAAACAACTGTTTCTCCCATTTCCTTAACTCAGTAACAGGTTTTCAGAACTTTCAAGCAGCGATTGGGAAAGATATTATAGATGTCACCCTAATAGCAAGGAGATGTACGAGGAGAAACGGTAAGGTTTGAATAGCTGTGCACGTTTATAGATTTGTATGTACATATCTGCACATTTTAGAATAATGTTCTCTTTATAAAGACAAAAGGATGTTTGGTGTGCGTTTTGGAAGTGATTATGTGGCATTTAATAATTCAGATTAAAAGCATGTTGTAGAAACTAGGTTGGATGTACCTTGTTTGAAGTTGTGGTAATCAGACATCACATGTTTGAGTGTCTGGTAAACTCTGGTTAGTTAAATTAACAGATAAAATGACCAAAACTTACATTGTTTGTGAAAAAGTAAAGATGGTTTGTTAAATGGATATAAATCTCTTAAATTTAAAACTAGGGATAAATAAGTAATTTATTTTACCCTTACATAATTGTTCATCGGTGCTGGTATGGAACTGACTATTTACCTCACCAACTAGCTAATCATACACGAACCCTCCTTGGGCGGATTCTTCCTTTTACTCCTTAGCCTACCCCTACGTAATTAGATAATTAAACAAAGGGAGAATCTATTCATCTCAACATTAACAACTGATTATCGCAACTTCACGTTGCAATAAACTTTTAGAACGCAAATCCAGATAACCCCCAGTCATTTCCAGAAGTAAGCTAAAAATACAGATTATAGTAGCTTAAATTTCATCTTGAAAAATAAGAAACCAAAAGATGGCAGCATTTGCTTGCCATAAGCCCATAATGGATAAGAATACCTTCGCGAATTTTTTTAAATCTGAGCAGGGACTCGGATGTGGAGAAGAGGAGCTGACGCTGATGGATATGTAGCAAATTTTGTGGAAAGTGAACAAATTATACAACTAAAAGGGTATACAGCATCATTTGTACAGGTATACTTTATATAGTTCTATATTAACTATTTGTAATATTAAAATCTGCCTAGCATATTCATTTTCTTTAGTTGAGTTAACCATATTATATACATATAGACCAGTTCTTAGATGTTCTGTTTGTAGGTCCGAGGGTCAATCCCATTACTTTGGGATCAGATTGTTGATTTGTCATATAAGCCTAAGTTTGAGATTTTGAAACCTGAGAAAGCAGTGAGTATACAATGCTTAACTACTTGTTGATCGTATATGTGTGTCAGTGTGTGTTTCCTAATTAATCAATGCTTTTATACAATTAATCCTGCAGGCTCGAGTTGCTGAGCGCCATTTTCTCGATCTAAGGAAAAAATATGGAAATGTTTTAGCTATCGATCTTGTCAATACGGTATATGCATATTCTAATCCTTGATACAATCTCCTTTGCTGGATTCATTAATACTTATTTATATATTTGTTAATTTATTTATAGCGTGGTGATGAAGGGCGGTTGACTGAAAAGTTTGCCACTTCAATAAAGAATATTCTTAGCGATGATATGAGGTAAAGAAATCTTGTATAGTTTTTCCTATTATGCTCATATGTGGTTTTGCTATAGTTTTTTCTGATGTACTAACTTTGCTGAGTTTTGCAGATACTACCACTTCGACTTCCACAAGATTTGTGGACATGTTCATTTTGAGCGGCTCTCAATCCTTTATGACCAAATTGAGGATTTTCTCATTAAAAACCGGTAAGAATTTCCTGTGATGGTATGGATATCAATATTTCTTCTACCTTGAGAAGTTGAGATCATGTTAAAATCTCTCTCTCTCTCTCTCTCTCTCTCTCTATATATATATATATATATATATATATATATATATAGGAAAAAGTTCATGCGAGAACCATTCTTAGTGCGAGAACCAATCTGAGCCGTCCTATTCCCCCTCCTTCAATGTCATTGCCCGCCCATGAATTCCTCACATGCACCCTGCCACACTCTATCCCTCCACGCTCACCATCCATGAAACTTCCCATATCCAATGAACGACTGAGATTGGTTCTCGCGGTTCTCGCACTAACAACAGTTCTCGCATGAACCTTCCCCTATATATATATATATATATATATATATATATATATATATAGGGGGGGGGGGTTTAAACAAAACTGTTTCCGTGCTAGGATCAACCTTGGCCCTTGATCAAAATCAACGACTTATAATTGTAAGGGCTCATTAACGAGTCACTATTGAGTCATTAATGACTTATTAGTGAGGGGTATTTAAAAAAAAACCATGTCTCGGTCATTATCGACGGTCCATCCGGATGCAATTCGCGGTTGAGTAAATACATAAATGACCAAAATTACCCCTATTAATGAGTTATTAATGTGTTACAAATAGTTCTCGTAGTTCTCGCAAACAATTCTCATTTGAACTTCTCTCTCTCTCTCTCTCTATATATATATATATATATATATATATGTGTGTGTGTGTGTGTGTGTGTGTGTTATTACTATTAGTCATTCAATATATTTGATTATTTGGTCCGGAAACTTATTAGTCAATGTTACTTTTCTTTTTAATTTATAGGTATTATCTGTTAAATGATAAGGGTGAAAAAGTTGAAACACAAATCGGGATTGTGCGGACTAATTGTGTAGATTGTTTGGACCGTACAAACGTCACACAGGTTCGTTATATGAAGTTTTTGCATATGTAGACTTGGGTACTTTTGTGTTGGTATAGTTTCTAAAATACAGTGTTCAACTGCATAAGTGGCAAAATGCGTAGGTGGGTAACGGGTCATAACAGGTTTGGGTTAGGGTGGGTAACTCAAGTGCGGGCAGAAATAGGCTTCAGCAGACTCACAACACAAAGTTTTTCCTTATAATTTCATAGATAATAAATACATTATATTAATATGATTACAAAAAAATATAGTATTACAATAGCAATCTAATTCTTTTTCCACTAAACCATTTATTTACAAGGTTTTATGCAATTTGAATACACATTAGACAAATTTTGACCATTTAAACCCATTTTTATTTTAGCTAATTCTTTTAAGGTGAGAATGTAAAACCCAAGTCAGCCCCTTTAACTGTAATTGGATCAAAATTGACCCCCTAGTCAACTGCATAAATTTTGTTTAATCCATATTCGTTTGTGTTGGTACAGAGCATGATTGGTCGAAAAATGTTGGAATTTCAACTTCAAAGGCTTGGTGTTTTTGATGCAGAAGAAAGCATTAGCACACATCCAAATTTCGATGACTGCTTCAAAATATGTATGTAATTCATTGCATATTTGCATTCTTAGTCTTCTTGTTTAAACCTTCTTATCGCATATGTTTTTACAACAGTATGGGCTGATCATGGAGATGATATAAGCATACAGTATTCTGGCACGCCTGCTCTCAAAGGTGATTTTGTCAGGTAGAGCACTACGTGAATTTTCACTTTTCTCATATATAGAACCAAATGATATTATATTGGAAATGAGAAAAAACAATTGGAATACAAAGTCAGTCTATATTTACAGGTCAAAGGTCTTTGAAATTGGTCTTTGAAATAGATTAAACTAGTATTCAAGCATACTTCTTGCTTCATTAGGGATGTAACATTGTTAGCTATTTTAGTTATGGAAACATTATCTTTAAACTTTTTTGAATATGCTATTATGAAAATATCATGTTTTTGCTTGTGAAACTTAAGAAATCTAAAGTCATATAATGTTGTATTGGTTTATGATCAAAACATGACACATGAGAACATATTGACATAGTAAACGGATATAAGTAACCATCTAATTCCTAATCTAGGTTTATCTCAAACATATAGTTAATTATATATCTTAAAACCAAGATAATCATAAACACCAAAAACTTGGAAAGTGAATGCAATAGTAAATGCAGTTGCTTAGTTTTCTAATTCAGTTATTATATATTAGGAAGTTTAATTTGAGTTGATTCATGAGTTGTAACTATGATATGTTAAATTGATACACGTGTTTTTATTTCTGTAAGATTTGGTCGGAGGACTATCAAAGGAGTCCTTAAAGACGGATACAATGCACTACTGCGCTATTACCTAAACAATTTTGTTGATGGTACAAAACAGGTCAGCATGCCTTTCCTTAAAGACTGATAAGAAATAAAGATCAAATAATATTTGCCACCCAACAAAAAGATCGCAATCAATTTGTAAATTATAAATGCATCCCCTCACCCCACTACTTGCTTCTCTATTATGATCTTGACATTGATCTTTTTATTTGAATATATTTTCATGTATTCATATTAATTCATGTAGGATTCGATTGATTTAGTGCAAGGGCATTACATTGTTTCTCTTTCTCGTGACATGGCTCCTAAGCTCAAGAAAGGAGGGATAGAGGCCATTGCAGTGAGTATAAATTGATGAAACAACATTTTATACGCTCTTTCAAAATTCTGTTTCCTATAGAACATATTCCATTCGTTTACATTATTGACCTTCTTCTGCAGCCATTTCCTCTTGTTTTAGGACTCATCTTGATGGGAATCCTTTTCGCATTGTTGTCACTCATGCGAGGTTAATGTCACCAATTTTCTTGCTATAAGTTTACTCTTTACTTTACTTTATTGCTTCCTTACTGGTACACAGTTTCTTACCCAAACACCCAATAAAAGAAAGCAAAAATTAGAAAAATTAAAAAAATTGCTTTAGAACAGTGAGCACTGAGGAGTCTTCAACAAGCAGTTTCCAAGTATTATGTGTTTTCTGCATCTGAAGATCAACAATTTATCCAAATGGGTTGGGTTGGCCAAAACCACTCTTTGTCCAAACTTTCTTAAACGATTAATGCATCAAATACAATTATAGAAATTATATTATTTCAATAATAGTGCTCTTTTTTGTAAGGTGGATTGGGTATGGTTGTTGTTAAGCAACTTTCAAGCCATTTTATCTACCTTTTTTTAGTTGGATATAAAATTTATAAGCTGAATTGATCCATTCTTGAGTACAACTGGATCAAAGTTGCCGATCTCTAGATACTAATTGATCCTTATGTTTATGCAGTTCGGAATGATTATTGGCAATTACCACTTTCTATTTTATGGGCAACACTGAGTATAGTGATAATAAGATATGTCAGAGCCAACCGTCGTGCTTTCTGTAACAGACCCCGGCTGCACAAACCTACACGCTGATTTCCATTGCTGCGGTTATACTAACCGTTTTTTACAGGCACTTAATTGTTCACATTGTTCATTGGTGATGCTATAAGTTCTGTAACTATATATTTTTTGGGTTATTTGAATTCTTTTGTATCTTAACAGAAAGACACTCAACTATTTTTCTTACTGTAAGTTGAATTTTGATAGAGTTGTTTGACCAGGAAAAGTCAATGAAGATTTATATCTTTTACGTTCCATGTCAATGCCCATATATATAAAGGTGATATCTTCAGCAATGCGGGTGTATGCATGTGTTTATGTGTAAAAGATGTTTGTTATCCTCCTCAAAAAAGTAAAATATAGGGTTTTTAGTAAATCATTAGGAAAATATCTTTTTAATGGATTTCCTTATAAAAAAAAGTATGGAAAAACATGTGATTTTTTCACGGAAGAAATTGATTCATCTACGGAAAATGAGTGTTTCACTAAATTGTACATTTATTTCAAGGGTGATGTACCTCATGTAGAATAATCAATTTCTAGAAATAAGTAAAATAATAGTCAATGTGCTGCGTTCCAAAAAAAATAAAATAATAGTCAATGACTAAATTGTACATTTTGCTAAATATTCTTTTGGAACTATGTTGTATACTAATTTCAATGTGTTGCACAAAATGAGCACAGTGAGGCATATTATTGTGGTGCACGATTTGACGTTGTATTACACAACTTTTACAATATCTTACACAACGCTAATCTGCTACACAGTATTGGCACTGTGTTGCACGTCTTTACACTCCATTTCAGGTTTTTTATATTGTGTTGTACAAATTTACAATATTTCATTGAATTGTTTTTTACATTATGTTGCACATGACTCTAGTATGTGATATTTACACTTTTTGGGATAATCTCCCTTCTCTAATAAAAAAGTAAATGAGGACACCTGACACGTTTCTAAGGCATTGATTTTTATATTTCCCGCTCAATACCTCTTTCTCCGCTTCTGCCACGTATCTACGTATCTCATCCGCTATTGTTATCGCCTGTGTCTCTCGCGTAACCATCTCGACCCTCATTTGAATTCTTCAGACCTCATTTGAAATCTGAATTCAAATCTCATTTGAATTCTTCAGAGTATTTCTGTTTTATCGCTTCTATCATTTGAATTCTTCACACCTCATTTGAATTCTTGAGAGTATTAGGGTTGCATCACTATCAACTCATAATTGTTCATAATCGACATTTGATGACGTACCTAAGTCCAGGCCCAATAAGAAACCAACTAACCTGCATATAAAACCGCAATGGCAGAGCCAGGCCCAGCCCAGGTCTGGCAGAACAGTCGCCGACTCCCAATAACCACAGGCCTGCCTCAACCAGGGGTTACACAGCCTGCAAAGGCCTGCCAGGCCTAGCACCCCTGTCATAAGTCCTTAAGCACATCGCAAGAATGGTACGACAAGGTGCCACATCACAAATAGCACCCACAGCTAACCATTACGACTATGTCACAGTTAAGACACGTGTCCTAACATCACAGGCCAGAGCAGGCGTGCCCATGTCTGTGCTAAGACACACGTAGGCTCGATGTGATTGGATGACACCAATAGTGGGGAGCAAATCCCCTTTACAGTACAAAGGTACTGCCAGTAGCCTCACGATTGGCTGACACTGATGGTGGGGAGCAGATCCCCTTTATAGCAGAAAGGTACGCCCTTTCTGGTCTCTCATAGGAGATCGCGACACCTGTCCCTCATCTTAACGGTCCACTCAAGGGAGCCCTCAACTATAAATAGAAGACCGTCGTCTCCTACAAAGGTATGCACCTCTCATAGCCTAAACACTCTCCTCTAAGCTCTTTACCATTGTCATGGCTCTCTAACCTAGTGTTTCCTTTGTTTTGTAGGTCTCACCCTTCAACCAAACTTTCCCTCGAAGACAATATTACACAGTTCATACTTACCTTGCACTTGTTCATCTTACGAGCAAACAACATTCATCTTAATTGCAACTCTGCTTCAATCTGATTTATATATGTTGTTTGAAGCCCTAATTTTTACATGTTAGATATGAACGATTGTATTGATGTTTGTATGAAGGGTTAACATCTGAAAGATTGAAGATCGCCTCAATATCTTTACGAATTAAAACGATACAGGTTACTATGTTAGCTTATCAAGGTATCTGCAAACAAATATAAAAAAGATTGACTAGTGTTCATGAACTGAGAACAATTTATGATCACTAGATAACTTAAATCTAAGGCCGATAACTATTTGTTATTTTCTATTAACTTATTTTTTTAAAGCAAGGTAATTTTTGTAAAATTATAAACATAACTAACAAGGTACTAGAGTTACAAAAAGAAAATAAACATGAGCTTTATAAACAAGAAGATGGAGAACAACACCATTTTATCCACTTATTTTCTAAATTACCAACACCCAATCATTAATTGAGCCAAAAGAATAATAGTGCTTGAATTTGACTAGATATTAAAGCATTCTTTTCTTGATACGGAGCCGAGAACACCTTGTCATTCGTTGTTTTCCATATAACCCAAAAGAAAGTGTATATAATTTTCATAATGTGAGCAAGAATTTTCCCCTTATTGTTAAAAATATTTCCCTATTCAAAAAGCTATGGATGCTCCTGGATGAATAATTCATCCAATCCCCACCATACGCATATTTCTTTCAAGATTCTACTTAGTCCCTCAACAAGTGAACATCTTCATCATGCGAATTACATAGAGGGCAAAGTAACGAAATAAGGGCACCCCTCTTTTTACTAAATTCCAATTAGATTTGAGCAAGCTCCATAACCCAGATCCATGGATAGATAAGCCATGTATGAAGTTGTTTCTAGTGTTGCTATTAAGTATTTCATGAAAAAATCGTGTATCAACTGCCCACTTCAATCTCGCCAACTGTTTTAAATCAAGTATTGCAGCTCTTTCATAATTCTTGATTTAAATAATAAGTTCATGTCTTAATTTTTTTCTCCGAAGATGAAAGCAAGTCATTTTCGGCTTTTAATTAATTTCAAGCTATTTACAATCTCTTTCAAATTTGTTACCTAATCATATTTTTTGTTCCATTTTTTGATGTTTGTTTTTAACCAACCTTAATTTATCCAAAAATACTCAAATGGGGGATATTAGAGACCTGAAAGAAAACATGAATTTGCAATATCCGTCAAATTAAGATGGTTCGCCAAGCCACGAATTAAAGAACTTGGACCAAAATCCAAAGCGTAAGCATTGAATAGTAGGGGACTATGATCAGAATGTAAGCATGGGAAAATAATCACACAAGGATTAGGCCAAGTATCAAACAAAATTAGACTGTCAAATTTACTTAGCTTACTACCACCACTCTTTACTAATCTGTGTAAACTTTCTACCTCCACTCTTTACTTCAATTAGTCCAGAATCGTGAATGGACTCATTAAGGGTGATGATTCTCTCATGTTTGAGTCAAACATGACCCATCATGTTCTCGTGGGTCCTTTATATTATAGTCAAGAATAGGTCCCCTTTGTAGGGTCGTGAGAGAACATGATGGTCATGTTTGACTCAAACATGAGAGGATATCCTTGCCCACTCGTTAAACACCCTAGCCCCATAGTATCGGAAAGTTGTCCCCTTGCGTTTCTCACTTGATCTGACTTCATTAAACTCCCCATATACAATCCATATTACTTGCATATTATTTTTTTAAACATAAGAAATGTCTGACCAGCATAATCTTTTTTTATTGCTTAAATCTTGTGGAGCTTACAAGTTAATGCATGGTTGTTGTCTTCTTCACCGGCGGTTTTGATGTTTGATCAGTTTTAAAGTCTCCAACAGCAACCTTCACAGCCGTTGTCCATCGACACAATCACCCACCGACGTCATCTCTGCATCAGGTTTCGATCTCCTCCTTCCGCCACTGTCGCAACTTTATCTTGCTTCATCGATATATAGTCGCTGGTCCTCTTCACCAATTTTAGATGGTTCGGATGATGCGCTTCTACTTGAAACGTTACTCTTCGCCAATTTTCACCGAATTCCAAGTGTCTATTGCAACACAGACAATCATTTTTGTTATGGTTTCCTATAAATTTTATGTTTTTTGATGAGAATTTGTATTTTCCGAATACAAATGAGTTTCAATTTTGGTTTGAATGAATTGCATTTTGGCAATGGGGATGTTGCATAGCATGCATTTAGCAATTGGTTTTAATTTTGAATATTTTTAGGGAATTTGTATGTAGTGATTCTATACAAATGAGTTCGATATTGGTATTGAAATCGGTTTTGAATGTTAATATTTGGTTTGTTTGTATGAGTTGCATCTTTCATTACATATGCATGTATGAATTTTTAGGGCGATTCTTGAATTTATTTGTATTATTATTGTTGTCTACATTTTGAGAATGGTGGGTCTGCAACTATTATCAATTGACTAATATCAATTTAAAGAGGATAAAAGATGAAATTAATTGTGTGATGCTTTTTAGAAAATAATCATTCATGTTAAAGATACATAGATATTAAAATTGGTGGGAAAAAATGTATTTCATGGAATTAAATTGTAGGCGTGGAGATGAAAATAGGTAATTATTTTTCTTTCACCCTTTTTGGTGATCGGATGAGAAGAGATGTTCTCATTATAACCTCTTATACATACAATTGACACGTTATAAGTCAAGTTTAACAAAACATCATGGTTTCATCATGTCGCCTAAAATTTGAGACTTGATCATGCCAATACATCAAGTCTTGCGTTATTTTTCTTGAGCCTTGTCATGAAGTCATAGAAGACCTAGTACGCAGGTGTCTGAAAGGACCCTAACAGCTGTGGTAAATCGTTTGATCGGCGGGATGAAAAAATATTGTCACATCAAATGATATAAAGGTGTCGAGTGATATAAGCTAAAAAGAATAATCGATCAAGTGGAAGAACCTGTCCTATAGTAAAATTAGTTGGGAAGCCGAAGACATGTTTTAGTAGTTCCGAAATACTTGTCAGAAGAATTAAAATATCTATGATATGGTATACAAATAATTTCATTTTTATAAAGTTAGTATTTTTTTATTTACTTTGTTAAATTTTGCATCCTAATAGCAATTATAGAAATTCATGTAGTCGTTAACTTGTGACTCCTTGATGAAAGTAGTGTTGTTACTAAAGCAAATGTTTCATGCAAATACATCATATTTGTGACATTTGTGATATCAGTTTTTACTACTTACCTCTATGATATCTTCAAAAGTAGCTATAATCGTTGGAGCATTGAAGAATTTCATAGTCAGATCAAGATAAACACATCACAACTCAGAATTTCCCAACATCAACAGATTTCCATATAATCTGAAGGTTTTCATTACTTACAATACAAAGCTCACTACAATCACTTTCACACTCAATATACAGCCGAGAATATGAACCCTAGTTCTAAACAGAGAACCCTAACAACTATCGAGAGAGAAAGAGAAAGCAAAGAAAATGACAAGTTGTAAATCTACAAAATGAAAAGAACTAATATATACAGCTTGCTCTCTGAAATAGGAAATAACTTTCACAAGCAACCTCCAAAAATAAGGAAATGTCACAAACACCCCTGCACATTAAACAACACACGAAAATACCAAAACCAATAACAGGATTAAGCTGCACAAAACAACAAACTATTTCAACACCCTCCCTCAGCTTAAACCTGGAAAACATTCATTAGTCCTAACTTCTCAGTTAAAACATTGTGCTGAGCAATAGAAAGAGGTTTAGTAAAAATATCAGCAACTTGAAGTGTTGTGTGAACTTTAACAACTTTTACAATGCCCTTAGAAACTTTATCTCTTACAACATGGATATCTATCTCAATATGTTTAGTTCTTTCATGAAGAACCGGATTAAGAGACAATAAGATAGCAGGTCTGTTATCACAAAAAATATTCACATGAAGATCACAATTTAGATTTAAATCTCTCATAAGTCTAAGAACCCAGATAATTTCACATGTAACAATAGCCAAAGCTCTGTATTCAGATTCTGTGGACGATCTGGACACAATACTTTGTTTTTTACTTCTCCAAGTAATAAGAGAATCTCCCAAATAAAGACAATACCCAGTAATAGACCTTCTTGAATTTACACACTTGGCCCAATCTGCATCAGCCCAAGCAGACAAATTCAAGGAGGCACTTTTGGTAATTTTAACACCAAGGCCAGGACAAGACTTAAGGTATCTCAGAACTCTAATTGCAACCTTAAGATGAGAGACACGAGGAGAATGCATAAATTGACTAAGGCACTGAACAGCAAATGAAATATCTGGCCTCGTGTTGGTAAGATAAATCAATTTACCAACAAGTTTTTGAAACTCAGAAATATTAGTCAAAACTTCATCATTAGCATTGATACCTTCACTGTTCAACACAACATTAACTTCAAGAGGAGTTCCAACAGGTTTTGAACTTAATAAACCAAATTCATAAAGCAACTCAAGACAATATTTCCTCTTAGAAAGACACAGACCAGTATCAGTTTTAATGACTTCTATTCCCAAAAAATATTTTAAGATCCCCAAATCTTTGATAAGAAATTTTGACTTAAGAAATTTTTTGACCTTTTCAATTTCAAGTTTGCTACTACCAGTAACAATCATATCATCAACATAAACTAACATAATAACAATATCAGATTTGGTTCTCTTAGTATACAAGGAATAATCATTCTTGTTTTGAACAAAGCCAAACTCAAGAAGGGAGAGAGTAAGCTTCTCATTCCACTTCCTGGGAGCTTGTTTTAATCCATACAAGGACTTAACCAACTTACAAACTTGAGTATCATTCTCAGAAAAATATCCAGGAGGTAAGGACATGTAAACATCTTCATCAAGATCACCATATAAAAAAGCATTATTCACATCTAACTGAAAGAGATCCCAACTAGATTGAACAGCCATAGTGAAAACACTTCTAACAGTTATCAATTTTGCAACAGGTGAAAAGATCTCATCAAAATCTAATCCTTCTCTTTGACTATAGCCTTTAGCAACAAGTCTTGCTTTAAACCTTTCAATTTCCCCATCAGATTTGTATTTAATTTTGAAAATCCATTTACAAACAACCGGTTTTCTTCCTTTAGGAAGATCAGTTAAAACCCATGTTTGATTTCTATTAAGAGCTTCCATTTCCTCATTCATGGCTCTAACCCAGTTAGGATCATTAACAGCTTCTTCAAAAGAAGTAGGTTCAATAGATTTGTTAAGACTAGTAGCAAAGCAAGCAGAATCTTTATCAAGTTTAGAGTAACCAACAGTTCTTTCAATTCCATATTTATATTTTCCTTCCACCACAAAGTCATCAAACCTATAGGGTAATCTTTTATCCCTACTAGACCTCCTAAATCCAAGAGAGGGGGCTCCTAAGGCAGTCTCAAAGGTAGGAACTTCAGAAATTCTAAGATCAATAACAGATGACTCTCCCTTAGTATTGTGAGAATTTTGATCATTATGATCACTATTAAAGGAATCATCCAGCTCCTCTGAAACGGTTGCAGGGGCCCCACTACCTTCCTGAGACAGAGGAGGGTTGAGACCTTGAGGAACATGTGAATTATTTCCATCATAGGGCATAGAGCTATTGGTAACTACTTGATATAAGGAATCAAAGAAATTTGATTGATCCAAACTAGAAGAACCAGACTCAGAGGAAAGAACAACATTAGTAGTAGACATCTTGAAGGGAAAGACAGATTCATAGAATGTGACATCTCTGGAAAAGAAAATTTGTTTAGTTTCAAGACTGTAAAGTTTATACCCTTTTTTAACATTTGAATATCCAATAAAAACACACTTTTGAGATCTAGGAGAAAACTTATCAGAACTGTTTAGATTTGTAGAAAAACATAAACACCCAAAGACTTTTAAAAAATGATAATTTGGTTTTGAATTGTAAAGAACTTCATAGGGAGATTTCCCCCCTAAAACTGAACTGGGTGTTCTATTTATTAAGAAAACAGCAGTAAGAACAGTTTCACTCCACAATTTTAAAGGCAAACCAGATTGAAAAAAAAACTTCTAGCCACATTCATTAAATGTCTGTGTTTTCTTTCACAAATCCCATTATGTTGAGGAGTGTACACACAGGTAGTCTGATGTACAACTCCTTCTTTTTCAAAGAAAGAATTGACTCTGTAATTAACAAATTCAGTTCCATTGTCAGATCTTACAATCTTAACTTGTTTTGAAAATTGAGATTTTAACATGTTTACAAAAATAGATAAGTAGTCAAAGACTTCGTCCTTGGATTTCAAGAGATAGACCCAAACAGCTCTACTAAAGTCATCAACAATGGTCAAGAAAAATCTAAATCCATCCCTAGTAGTGACATGATAGGGCCCCCACACATCAACATGTATAAGATCTCCTAAACTGGAAGTTTTATGATTACTAAGGGGGAAGGGTTCCCTGGTCTGTTTGGCTTTATGACAGACATCACAAGGAGGAGACAAAGAGTCTCTTACTCCAACAATATCTTTTAAAACATTTAGAACTTAATCAGATGGGTGACCAAGTCTATGATGCCAGACAGACCTGGGAACATGTTTGTTTGGAACAAAAGAACTAGAGTGACAACTTACATTAGATTCAGAAAAATAATAAAGACCTCCTTGTTTACTACCAATCTCCACTTTTGGAACAGGTTGTAAATCCTGAGAGTTGCACAGATAACATTTATTTTCATCAAAGTAGACACCACAACCACTATCCTTAGTAAGTTTATGAACAGATAACAGGTATATGTTGAACCCTGGTATGACAAATACATCACTGAGAAGAACATTTGATGAGATTTGAAAATTTCCAATTTGTGAAATGTTGGCATGAGTACCATTTGGATGATCAACATGTAGTTTAAGATCAGAAACATCAACATAGTTTTGAAGATTATTTGAGGTACTTGTCATATGTTGAGAAGCTCCAGAGTCAACAACCCATTTTCTTTTCACAGACTTAGAATCACTGAACTTAGCCATATTAGAACTAGCATACATACCAGACATATTGGCAGAAACATCTCCTAAGTGACCTTTCTCATTAAGTAAACTTAGAATTTTAGATATCTGATCACTGCTCAATTGAGGAGGAGATTGGGAGTTGGAAGAACCAGTATTTTCAGTAACAGCATTAGACTTAGGTGCTTGAAAACTTGAGGAGTTTTGAAAATTAGATGGTTTCTTAGATTTAAAATCCTTTGGATATCCCACAAGCTTGTAGCACCTATCTATAGTATGACCTTTACAATTACAGTGCTTGCAAATCAAATTTGGATTAGGTCCTCTATTATTACTATTATTCTTTTCTTTGTTGTCAGGACCTTTAGAAGCAAACACAGATGCTTGAGAGGCAGAGCTCTTAAGAGATTCCTCTCTTGAAATAGTAGAAAAAGCTGACTGAACAGTAGGAAAAGTTTCAAGCATCAAAATGTTACTTCTTATTTGACTATAAGAATCATTTAATCCCATAAGAAACTGCATTAATTTCATTTGGTTTTGAAAAGAGAGTCTTTTTTTATTTGCGGCACAAGTACACTCAGTGACCCCTGTCAGTGAGTCAAACTCCTTCCACAACCCATTAAGGGTGTTGAAGTAGTTTGAGACACTGTCATTGCCTTGAGTGAGAAGATTGATTTTCTGAAAAACATTATATATGACAGATCCATTTATTTTCTCAAAGGTTTCTTTCAGCTCCAACCAGAGACTCCTAGCATTGTCAGATAAAACAAAGGCAGTAGATATAGAATCAGACATAGATGAGAGAAGCCAAGAAACAACCACAGCATTAACTCTGTCCCATTTGACACCCTTGGAAGAGGAAGAATATTCCTCAGTATCAGGGGGTCTGAGACAAGTACCATTAATAAAACCAAGTTTGTTTCTGATAGTAAGAGCATGAATAGTGGCAGTAGCCCAAGCTTGATAGTTAATAGTACCATTCAGTTTAAAATTGATTATAGTAACACAGCTAATATCATTAGCATGAAGAGACAAGGGGTCATCAAGATTTATAGCCCCAGTGTCAGCACCTTCCTTAGGAGGAACAGATTCAACCACCATAATGAACCAAGAAAAGAAAAACAGACAAGAGAAGAAAAGAAAAAACGAGAAAGCAAGCTATCTGAGGCACCCAAGCCTATCTGATTGCCCCTCTGTACTCACCAGGATTCACACCTCTTGAAGAGGCATTCAAGGCACAATTGCAGAGAGCAGAATTATAGACACTATATGACCAAATAGCAGCCTCTAGCTAGAGAAGAGAGACGAACACACAAGAGGGGGTCCTTGTAGTAAGCCAAGAAAGATCCAGTTGTACACGAACAATGAATCTAGCTTTTGCAACCACACAAGAGGGTTAGAAACAACTTACAGTGGTTTGAGAGAGATTCACTTAACTGAGTGAACAAAAACACAGAATCTCAGAGAAGCCCTAACATTAGGGCTAGACGGGGAATCAGAAATTCACCTCTTCAACAGGAGAAAAAAATGAGAGCAACCTGCATAGCAAGAAGATAGAAATAAGAGAGATGAAATCAACTCTCAGAGACAAGGGTTTTAAAACTAGGATTTCGAGAGGTTTCGAACCCTAGGTTTTGAAAAAAAATTAGAATATAGCACCGTAGATCGATAGATACACACGAAATCTCAAAGAGATTCAAAGAAAGTGAATATCAATAGATCGACGAAGATTTAAGAATAAAAAAACAGAAATTAGGGTTAATAAGAAGGAGCGATACAACCTGACGAAAACCGCGGAAAACCAGGATGAAGATCACCAAGAACCTTGAGCCCAAAGCTCTGATACCATGAAGAATTTCATAGTCAGATCAAGATGAACACATCACAACTCAGAATTTCCCAACATCAACAGATTTCCATATAATCTGAAGGTTTTCATTACTTACAATACAAAGCTCACTACAATCACTTTCACACTCAATATACAGCCGAGAATATGAACCCCAGTTCTAAACAGATAACCCTAACAACTATCGAGAGAGAAAGAGAAAGCAAAGAAAATGACAAGTTGTAAAGCTACAAAATGAAAAGAACTAATATATACAGCTTGCTCTCTGAAACAGGAAATAACTTTCACAAGCAACCTCCAAAAATAAGGAAATGTCACAAACACCCCTGCACATTAAACAACACATGAAAATACCAAAACCAATAACAGGATTAAGCTGCACAAAACAACAAACTATTTCAACAAGCATTGAGACAGATGTCTTCCAAATTCCTCTTGTGTGATTTGCAAATGTTAGAAACAAAAATCACTAGAGGGATCCTTGATTTCGATGTGTCATTTGTAAAAAATACTGCAGGTATCTACAGTAGATGTTGTGTATTTTTATTATGAGTACTATGATTGTTTTGGTAGAAATTAAAGTTATTTACAGCAACTTATTAGCCTTTCATGTTTAGTATGATTTCTTTTTAATTAGTTGTTGGTTTTCCTTGTACATGTTAACTTTCATTTAGAAACTCAAAACTTATTACGAGGATTGAGGGTTAGAATGGTAAAATCAGTTTATTAAAAATTTAAGAGATTAAGCGAAGTGACTAATGTTTTATCATGTAGTGTAGATATAGGAACTTAATTTTTTTCAAAGATTCATAGTTTTCCCAAGTCTTTGATTAAAATATTGAGTCAAAAATTCCTTCCCTTTCAATTTGTCATTGAATGTTAAAATTCAAAACAATATCATTAATGTATGCTAATTGTCATATAAAATTGCACAAACATATTTTCAAACAAGACCACACTATATAAGGCATGATTAAGATCACAAGAAATATATCTAGTTTACAAACTTTGAGTGTCTTTTTGTGAGAAATAGCCTCCAATAAGACTTTCAAAGTTATTAAATTTTAGAAGTGGTATTGTTGCTATTAGTAGATACTTTTGAAACAAAGTATGATTAAACATTAATTTTATAAATTATGAGAATGTGAATAAATATGATATAAAATAGTGTATAGAAACATAATATTTCAAACAATGTTTGTGCTCACGAGCCTTTTATCTAGTAAATATAAAATGGAAAAAGATATATATGTTTTTAACAGCATCTAATGTAAATGACGTCATACTCACATACATACTTAATGAGTGAATAGTGAAATGAAATATCTTTCATCAAGAAGACATGTAAATGTGAGAGTGTCTAAGATAGATGTTGTTATCAACGTAACTCTTTTACCTATAATCAATAATAAAAAAATGGAATGTTAGATATTAGCAATGGGCATAAGATGCATGCTCATAGCAGTATGTAACAACTGTGTTAGTACACCTACATACCTTTATAATGAATAATATTTTAGATATTTTGATATTTACTCATTGAAAATATATATAAGTGTAAAAACACTTAACTTAAATGACTCTATCAACATACATTATTTTCACAACAACAATCTAATAAATTTAGGAAAAAGAAGTGTTCTCTTTTATAAAATATTTGTAAATGTAAAAAAAGAGATATAAGACAGGTGACAATAAAAAATATATATACTATATTATAAAGCATTTAGGTCTTTTTGATTAAACTCTTATATTTTAAATGTTTTGAAATTACTAATTACCCCTCATATAAACTAAATGGAAACTACTAAATGAAGTAAATATTAAATAGAGTTAAAATGATTATTATATTCCATTTATTAACTAAACCTTCCGTACTAAGAAAAATCAACTCAATACAAATTAACTTTATCATTAAAAAATAATTTCATAGCAAACCTTTCATTTTAAATATTCTATCATATATCAAACATTTTAACTTAATTAATAGAAAACATGTATAGGTAAAATTCATAAACTTGAATAACTTATAACCGAAATTTATAAACATTTTATAATAGTCATATAATAAAATAAAATAAAATAATTATTCACTATTTTATTCTATTTATAAATATTTATTCCATGTATTTTCATACAATTTATCTTATCTTTTAATATTTTTATTATTTTTAAAATTAATATAAGAGTTTACAGAGAGCAGAAAAATAAAATAAAATAAAGCAAACAGACATATAATATTATTAAATATATATATATATATATATATTCGTTGTAGCTTACCTTTATGTCCTAAAAGCGAAGAGAGTAAAAATTATTTGTTAACACGCAGTATCTTATATTCTAATTAAAAGAAAATGGTTTCTCCCTCTTCCTAAAAATTCTTCATCAATCACAACACTTGATTTAAAAAAAAATCGAAAAATGTCTTATGATGATGTCAAAAATGCCAAAAATCCTCAAGTCTTGGAAGGGGGGCATTGTGAAAATTTTGAGGGGTTTTTATAAAATATGTTAGGGGCTTTTATGAAAATGTGAGGGGATTTTATAAAAATTGTATATTAATATAATTAATTATAGGTTATTTATAAAATATGTTTAATAACTTATTATATATTTTGTTTAAAGAAATAATAATTATATATTTGCGACCGTCTCATTTTTATCAACGTTTTGATATAAATTTTATTGTAATATGACACTTTTTTTAAAGTAGTATATTTTTAATTGCTTGTTATCCATTAATAGTAGTGGGTAGGTTATTCATAAAACAATTCATATTTTTTTTATATTTATTCTATCTACGTATCATAGTCGATATAATAACTGATTCCTCGGTCTTTCGATAAAAAGTATTAAAATGATTTTTTTAAATTTTGTTTTATTTAAGATAAATTTATATAAAAATAGATAACATTTAAAACAGACAAAGGTGCGTCAATCAATATAAAAAATTAAAGAATCATATATATAAGCAACTATTAAAAATAAAACTATTAAATGAAAAGGGTTACTTACGTCATCAACCCTTTCCCTAAAAAATCTCCACCAATCATAGCCCTTGATTTAAAAAAAATTAAAGAAAATAAAAAATATAGTAGTTATTACGTCACATTCCATCCAATCCCTTAAGGGAAATTTTTTTATAACAAACTTCATGTGTTTGTTAATATTGTATAAGATAATAATATATATTTGAATTAATCGTGGATAAGATAATAATATATATATTTAAATTTGAATTGAATACATATTTCTAATTGACGTGTATTTAATTGGTTTAAAATTACTCCACTTTGTTAGAGAATGAAGTTACTTTTAGAATTAGATTTAAAAATTAATAAAATATGATTTAAATGGAATAATAATTGATAGATTAAGTTTGAAAATATAAACAAAAAGGAAAAGGAAGTAGGTGATGAGATATACATGGATAATATAACAACCATTTGAATTTGAATTTAATCGAAAATTCAACCATTTGAACTACAACAAAATTCATCCCTTTTGAATGTTTCTATTATTAAGTAATTTTGTTAAGTTTAAAGGATTAGGAAATTATTTAAAAATTGTATGTTGTAATGGCGGGAAAACATTTATTTTAATTATTTAAAAAATAGATGATGATATAAATAGGTGACCTTTAAATTTCATGAAAACGATTCACATATGCTAATTTAATATATTATTCTTCTTTTTTATAGCTATTAACTATGGAGAATAAACAACATTCTTCGTCGGCTCCAAAACGACCTTCATTGGGAAGGAATTCAAAAGAAAGGAAAAAATCAAGGGTGATTCATTTAACAGATAATAACTCTGTTCATAACAGTTCAATATCAATTGAAAGTGATAGAAGAAGTTCACGGATTCCTCTAAATCATATACCCAAGTTAGATATGCCATTAGCCCATTTCAAATTAAATAGCTTAGTTTGTGTGTGCATAAAATTACTAATAAAACCATGAATGTTGTTTATAAAGAGTATCTACAGAAAATATTATGATAATCTTATGTATATAAAACTTCTGTAATGTTTATCATTTCTTACGAGATTTTATATTCATATATATGTTTTCTAATTTTTTAACGTGTTAATAATTTTAAAACTATATAAATTTAAAATTGTCTTATATCATCCCCGTGTTGATACACGGGTCGCTTATAAACAACATCAACAATAATATTATAGTTATGGTTTTACAATATCGGGATAAAGCTCCATCACGAGAAACACATTAATATTATACTAAAACTTTTAGACGTGTAATGTAACTTTATATTTCTTAAAAAGAGTATTTATAAGAAGTACTAAAAAGACACGTTTTTACTCATAGACAGTTATATGTGACAGTTTCTTGAATAAAGAGTAAAGAGAGGTTAAAAGTTTTAATTTACGATAATTAAGGAAACCTTACTAATAAAATTATAAATGTTGTTTATAAAGAGGTTTTAAAGAAATTCTAATGATAATCTTATGTATGAATTTTAAAATTCTGTAATGACTATTCATTTCTTACGAGATTTTATATTCATATCTATGCTTTGTAATTATTTTTAGTATACGTCTTAATACACTTTAAAACTAAATAAATTTAAAATTAACTTATATCATCCTCCCGTGTTGATACTCTGGTCGCTTAGCTAATTTTTATAATTAGTTTTATAAAAGGTTCCCAAACTGCAAAAAACTTACCGATCAGATTCCGGGTTTGAGTTCAGGAAAAGAGGGGAGAGATGGAAGAAACCCAAGAACACCACACTAAATCATTAATAGCCCCAATAATATTCCTTTTCGTCTTGATTTTCCAATTATTTGACAAGTTTTTAGCACATTTGAAGACGGTAAGTTTCGATTGCGCTTTCATTTGAATATCGTTTGCAATTTCATACTTCACTATGAATTAGCGTCCATCGTTGATTTTGCCTTACTATAATTTCAGATTGGTAATCAGATTAACTACGTGATACTTGATTTATCGATTCAGTACTGTTGCTCAAGTGTTAGGTTCAATTGGAATCGCCGCTAGGTTTTGAGTTTCTGTTATTCAGTTTTCCAATTTAGTCGCTGAATATGATGCTCTAGTTGGTTTGTATCATTGATATCTTCAACTGGTTTACATTACAGAGGATCAACACTTTCAGATTTTGCTCTTTGCTAATTAAATTTTACATTTTGGTTAGTTAATAAATCTTTGTCTGTTTTCCAGAAAAAAGAGAAGGTTACAAAGTACCAAAGAGATGAACTTTGGTAAATAGCGTTAATATACAACCAATAAGGGGGCACTGTAGAGGGAGATTAAAATCATGATTGTTAAGAGACTCATTATTATCATAATATTATGAATGAAGGTGATCCATGACTTGATGCTATATGTGAGGTCCTGATGCAACATGCTCCACTCTGCTTGAAGCCTTGAATATTAATTGAAACTTTTTTTTTTTTTTGTGCTAAAAGGAATTAGTTTATAAATTTGACCCTTGCGACTGTAAGCAATCCTAAAATGTTGTTATGCGGTGGGTTTTTCTCTAGCCAAAGCTATTACATTATATGTCTACAGTTCTGTTAAAGTTGTATGTAGCCAGTTTAGTCAACATCTAGGTAGTTACTGAAAACAAATAAATTCAGTTGAGCACTAAAGTTAGTAGCTAACAGTGTCGATACTACAGTAGATAATAGAATAGAATGTCTGAAAGATGATCTAGTAGGCCCTTTTGATGCATAATTTGCTATCTTTTATCATAGTCGTGACTTGTGAGTTAAATTTCTTGCATATCTGTTATCCTCTTTCTACACAGTCATCGTTTTATAAAACATACCTATTATGAATCCCTTGGCCAAAAAAGAAAAATTAGTAACTTCCACCTGCTTTATACAACAACAACAATACCCAATAACGCTATAGTAGGGTATGGGGGAGGTAGAATATAGACAATCATACATCTACCAGTAGGCAGAGAGATTCCACCTGCTTTATACTTCTATTCAAATCATTTTCTTGTTAAGAAGTTAATGGTTGTTTCTTGTGTCAGAAAGCTTCTGTGAGTGAGGAAGAGATTCGATTACGTGCTGAAATAAAACAACTGTTGAAGGATGCGGCCGCTTTGTCTGAGTGAGTACCTTCTGCACTTTTACTCAATTCATTTTTTCTCGCAGGAAAAGATGATCACACATAAAATGTAATAATATTATTCTATTCCATCTTTGATTTGCATCTCTACGCCTGTCGGAAGAAACCTTGAAAATTAATCATTTAAAATTACTTCAGTCTATTATTTACAACTCTCATTCTGGTTGTGTTACTTGATGTATTTCTATGCTTACCTTGTTAGTTTGTTGTGTTATAAACATTTGAGTGTACATGTGTATTAAGAAATATTGTGAACTGCCTTTTTGTTTTTTTTCTGTTTTGTATTTTGTTAAGTATGGGAAATATGGGAAATTGGCTGATCTACACCGGCGATGCTCAAAATTGGATTAAGATTTATTCCACACAACTTTGCTTGAATATTGATGGTAATCTAACATGGAAAAGGATTTCCATCACTTGCAGGCCTTCAACATTTGCTCAATCGGCAAAGCTTAGGAGAATGGCAGCAGCTAAGGAGAGAGAGCTTGCAAAAAGTATGCTATGTACATGTCTTTTTTGTTATATCTTGTATCAGGATTTTATATTATATTTCTGTAATTTCTCAATTCTTTCGTTCACTAACAGATCATTTTTTTTCTGTTTTAAGATTTTCTTTCATTTCTTCTAAAAGAAGTTTTGCCTTTTCGCACTTATCTTTGAACACTTGAGTTAATTCCAAGTTATACTTTTATTCTTTATATGTTTGTCACTGTTTTAGCAGCAGTTTACTAGATATGATCTTTTCTTATTTAACTCGATCTATCAGACGATTTGGCTTAATTTTACTTGCAAGAATACAATGGAGTAAATCGTAACAGCTTTACATGACATGCAGGTCAAGAGTCTGCCAACAAGGAGTTAAAAACACCAGTCATCTTGTTCGAGAAAATGCTGATGTTTTCTAAGGTGATTTTTTTAATATTTAGATTCTTGTTGATACCAAGCTACAAGATTGAATTTGCTAAAATTATTAGTTTCTTCTTTGGCCAGGTTCTTACATACCTTGTATTGATTGTGTGGTATTGGCGGATTCCCGTGGCTGCCATATCCAAAGAACTTGTGCAGCCTTTTGGTAATTTTTAGTTCCTTACTCTTTATCTGATAAGTTGTATCACCTCCATAATCCATACCAAGAAAGGAAGTCCACAACAATCTTGAAGGAATTTGAAGACTATATACCTGACTAACATGCCTGTTATTACATAGCTGCCTCACTCTACCTTTTTTACTTTCATATAGCTTACTTAAGCTGTTTGACTATTGATCAAGTATCTAAAGCAAAGATAAAATGGATAAAAACTCATACACCAAAATCCATATTACAATATCAAGTAGTGATTACTAATGGGGTAACAAGTAAATTTGGATGGATAACTTACTCAAAAAGGAGACATTACATGCTTCAAGAATATTAAAAGGAAGAATTTCATTTTTTGTACCAAAGGAGTTTAAAAGAGCTTTGGCAATTTAGGAATAACACATGTGATTGAGTTACTGTTTTTAAATGACAGTGTCTGAAAATCAAAGTGGGCTCTCTTTTTGGTACGTGAAGTGTATTAAAGGCCACATGTATTACTTTTACATTCATTGTGATATTTCATACAACTGTATACAAGTGTGTCACTTGTTGCATAATTAAAAAGCTTGCAAGTAGTGCATTTCTCTTGATTCAATTGACTTCAATCATTATTTAAAGCAGGGAGGTTTTTATCTTGGAAAACTGGAGGCTATGTCAGCGACAATGTCATGGTAAATTATCAATAACTTGGATACATCGTTTTATTTATTTATTATTATTTTTAAATCAAACTCACACCCTGTAAGATATAGACAACAAATACTCAATCTTATCCATAACTAACCTTAGGAGTTGTGTAAATATAGTTGTATTGTTATCTGTATAAATACTTGACTTGTTATTGCAACTTGATTGCAGGTTGGTGTTATACCTTGGTTGATATTATCCAACAGGGTTAGCAAATATCTTTGCAATAGAGTCTTGAAGTAGATTAGTTGCATAAAAATCTTGAAGTAAAAAGAAAAAAAAATGTTGTAATGGTATCATTAGGGCTCTAAACAATATCTTTGATCTTATTTTTATTATTGTCAGTTGATACGATGATTTGATATGCCTATTTGCTCTTGTCGACATAGGATTATATATTGTCTATGTCAAGATCTATATTCCCACACGTTAAAGGTAACATGGTGATTAGTCTTATGAATGTTTGATTTAAATATGATTCCGAGTTTTTTTACCTAAATGGAAAATACACACCCATGACTCACCCTTTTTTTTAATCGGCAAATGGGGACACTTTCTCACCTCTCCAGTGTGGGTTCGAATTGCTTGGTGGCGGGGTTTCAACCGCCTCTCGTTATTTGGCTTTAACCAAGGTTCAAGCACCCCACGTTCACTCCATGGAGGAAACCTCTAAGGGAAATCTCCTAACTCACTGCGTGCAGCAGGATTTGATCTCCCAACCTCTTGCAAGGAAGGGGGGCGCCTTACCAAATGGGCTAAACCCCATTGGCACCCATGACTCACCTAATCTACACTTTATACTCTAACAAGACTTCAATTGCTAGGTCAAAGACCTTTGGTATATAATTCCAAAGTGTTTCAAATAGTAGAATTAGCTACTCATAAATAATTAGCTAGGATATTCTTTCAAAAAGAGTCCCCTTGTGATAAATTGATTTGGGTGTTACTACTTTATAAGATTCTAGCAATGGAAGTAATATGTAACAACCAATGTTATTATATCAAGTAACGAATTGATTTGGGTGTTACTAGTTGACATTAGGACATCATCCATATTAGTGAAAGTTGTTATTTTCTTCTATGTAGGCCAAGTACCAAAGCTTAGCTCTCTTTACTTGACATCCCTTTTCTCTAAGGGGTACCAAAACCTGAGTATACGTATCTTCTATCTATTATCTAAGTAAACATTACAAATAAAAGTATTAAGTTTCAAGCCACTTTAACTAATTATGATTTTCATGATATCAAATAACTTAAAAATGCATACTTTTTTCAAGATAACCCAACTCGCAACATTCGATCATCAGGTTTGCACATTCACATTATCACCAGGTTGTGTCCAATCACACAAGACTCCGGTTTTGCTCGAATACATGCTGACTATATTTTTGCATAAAGGCCATGGGACGATTCTATACCCTCTTTCGAAGTAGATACGGATGGATGTGCGGTTTTGGTAATGTGGTTGTACACTTTAGGTGAATTCTATATCTTGTAGAAACAAAAGAGATGCTAGGTTGGTTATACACCTTAGCCCTACCAAGCATGACATGTTTTTAGGCCACAACCTACAAGCATGACAATTCCTATAAAAACTATGTAGCTTAACTGTGTTGGAACAATTGAAGTATTGAACACAATACCATGATTAATGATTTCCTAGAAAGTTTCTGTGTAATAGGTTTCTTAAAACAAAATCATTGAACACTGAATAATTCTATGATTTGAATAAACTAAGGGATTGTATATTAAAAACAAAATGATTAATCACTAAATAATTTTATAGCCTGAATAATTCAAAAGTTGTGTATGAAACTGCATCTAAATATAATATACAGTTCGATAAGAGTTCTTAATATACAATCTGAATCACAGATGATGTAAATTACCATTTAAACCTTGATAGAAATTTATTATATTATAAAATATGATTGTTTAATAAGACAACGTGTGAAAAATTATTGAAGTAAAATACATAATGTTTAATGATTCAGAATATACTACAAGATAAAATGATTAAACATGTTTTTCTATGTTTCATTGAGCACGGTTTCATTCAAATATGACAATCAAACACACTAAATATTGAAGGATACAACATTCAACAAAAACTGGTTCCATTCGACAACAAACAAATAGCCGCTTAGTAAAAAAAACAAAACCACACTACACAATATCAGGGTTTTTTTTTTATAAAGTGACGGAGGAGTTTTTCACGTTGTATAACTATAGAGATCGTAGTCGATCAAGGTTGCGAAGACTTGTCAGTTTCGTCGAGCGACAAGCAAATGCTTGTGACCGAATGAGTTTCGACGGACAACAAAAAAGAAGACATGGATGCTACATGTCAATTTCAACAAGACATACTGTTTTGACATGATCATAAAAACGACCATAAAGGTTCATAGATATTTAGAATCAATAATGGCGTATCATCATGAAAAAATAAATAAATAAAAAGATCAACAAACACTGATCTGGTTCCAAGGAATATTAGTTTTACAAAAGCATAATTCAGCAACAAGACTTGCAAAGAGACTAATGAGAGATGATAAAGTTGCAACTAAAACTAGAATTATGATCAGACAGCTGGAATCAAGTATCAAAAGTACAAACAGGATGAGCCTTCCCAGACTGCTAACTATTTTGCATTCTAATCACTCTTTTTTAGCCTTTTTTTACCATCACAAAGTAACCAACCTTAATCCCCTTTAAAAAGGAAAGTTTACAAAATGGGGCAGAAGAAGCAGCATTATCACCTGCTGCTTTAACAATCTGCACCAAATTCTTGTTTTACATTTTATATAATAATTTAAACTCCTACTCAACATCTTCACTTCCCAAACCCCCATACACATTTCTCTTCAGTTTTCACTCATCATCATCCTCATCATCCTGCAAACAAATATCAATTAAACCACAAGAATTCAATACACAGATTAAGTTATGATATGGTTGAATATGTGGATCACCTCTCCGCTATCATCATCGTCGTCGTCATGAACTTCTGACTTCGATTTGTCAGATTCCTCTGCTTCTTCCTCCTCTTCTTCAACATCCTTCTTCTCGGCCTACGATTAAGAAAGGTATAGATTCCATGATTTGAACGAATTTTGCTAATCAATTTCATCCAGTTAGTGAGTTACCAGTTTCTTGTTGTAGGCCTGGAGAGTTTTATCGTATTCGGATTTCCTTTTCTCTGCCTTGGCTACAAACGGAGCTTTCTCCTGAATTACGAACACAAATCGGAAGATCAATTCGCTTGAATTTTAATGAAATTTTACTAAATTTGATTGAAGATGATGAAATGATGAAACTTACAGCATCAGTCAATGATTTCCACTTGTCACCGCCGGCTTTACCGACCTATTGAAAAAAAAAAACAATCATGATAAAAACCTGAACACAGAAAAAGTCAGAAGTCAAAAGTCAACGGCGAACGGAAAGCGATACTCACGACGGATACGGATTTGTTGTTAGGATGCTTTTCTTTATACTGTTTCCGGAAATCCTCCCTGTTAAACCGGATCATGAATTCATCATCATAATCATCGCCATGGAAACAAACAAACAAATTGCTATGAAGAGATCTCTGTAGATTAGATCTAACAAAACAACAACATACATGAAGACGAAGAAGGCACTAGCAGGTCGTTTCGGTTTGTTCGGATCCTTAGCCTCCTTGGCCTTCTTCGCCGGCGCTTTCTTCTGAGCCGGAGCTTCTCTTTTCTTCACCGCAAGCCTAATCACAAATCAAACATAAACCGACTAATCAAACCTTTGAAAACAAACAATCTATCAACAATTTCGATTATGTCAACGAAATCATACTAAAAAAATACAGATCTAGAGAAGAAAATAGAGTAAAATTCACCTGCTACCGGACTTTTTGGTGTCGGACTTGGATTTAGATTCTTTCATGGCGTAAATCGTTGAAACTCGGGTGAACTCAGTGAGTTGATGGAAGGGATAAGGGAAAGAGAGTGGGAAGGAGAATAATAATATAAGGGGAGGGGAAGAGGAGAGGAAATGCGTGAAGAGTGAAGAGATATGGTTTGGTTGGGTGTAGTCTAGTGTATTCCTCTTGCTGTGTGTATTAATAAAACTGAAACAATGAGTTATTTGAAGTCCGGATTTAGGCGGGATTCCTTTTTATATTTCCCTTTTTCTATCCTATCCTTCTTTGAGTTAACAAGGTTCTTCCAAGAGATCGAGTTATGATGTACATGATTTAACTGTTTTTATGATTGTTTTCTATACTTTGAAAAAATTTCATTTGAGAATCATTCTTAGTGCGAGAACCGCGAGAATTGATCTGAGCAGTCCAATTTCTTCTCATTCAATGTCATTGCTCACCCATAAATTCCTCACATGCACCCTGTCACACCCTATCCCTCCACGCTCTCCATCCGTTTAACTTCCCATATCTAAGGAACGGCTGAGATTGGTTCTCGCGGTTCTCGCGCTAACAACGGTTGTCGAATGAACCCTCCCCGTCTATACTTCATATGCAAAATGATTGTATCTAAGAAGTATTGAACCCGAATCTCTTCTTAAAATTTTTGAACATGCTGCTATTAGGCCATCTTAAAATGGTTTAAATTAGTCATCTGAACACGGAACTACAATACGAAAATGTGAGGGGTGTTGGATAAATTATACAATATGAAATGTTTGAATAGGAATTAAAGTTCTAACATGACAATTAGTTGTAGAACGGTTTAAAGATAAGTATAGCATTATAATAAAAGCAGAGTTATAGTTATTTAAATCGTAAAAATGTGATTTTATTTTCTATAATAAAGTTTGTGTTAAAAAAATTAGGAGATGAAGAAGAAAATAGTGATGCTAAGATGAAATCTTTGTAAACCTGTAACATAAAATGGTTTTGTATTTATGGACGGATTTTACTAGTGACTACAGTTAATTTCGTTTGGATAATAGATTTTGTTAAAAGAAATTGGAAGTTATATAATAACACATAGTAATATTTGTTCTTTTCTTCGAAAACAAAACACTAGATGGAACCCTAAATGAGATAAGCTAGCGGAACCAAGATGAAATCGAGCTAGATGAACAAACTAGTGGAAATTATGATGAAATCTAACAAGTGAACCCTAGAAACCATATATGAAGTCTTAGAGTGGAACACTAAACGATTGAGATGAACAATGTCGAAAGAGATAAAGATGGAGACTCGATAAGAACTCTTATACACGGCAAAAGGAACAAATTGACGAAGATTTACCAAAAAACTGTTGATATATGCTCATCGATTGATGCTTTTATTTTTGTATTCGCGACTTTAGCTATTTATATTAAATTAGATTATATACTCGTGCGATAAATTTGTTGGTTTTAAAAATGAAAAATCAAATATTAATTAAACGATATTTGATTAATGATTTTCTTTATCTTAAATTCACATTAGTTAGTTATATTAGTTTAACTTTAAAAAGTCAAAATAAAAATTTTAGAATTAAATGAATGAACGGCTAAGATTAAATTTTTTATTAAATAAAGGGTCCAGATTATCTAATAATTTTTTTCTAATTAGTCTTTTATATATATTAGACGATATGATATTTATAAATTAAGGTTGACAAATATGGTATTTTATGTTTAAAATATGCATATATTGGATTCTATAGTAAATTTAATTCAAATTCGACCCGAAAAAGATAATTAAATTATTAATTTAATAAATGATTAAAATTAAGAAACTAAATATGATAATTATATAAAAGGTTAGAATCGTTTAAAGAAATAAAAGATATCTTGATTTCCATAGAATATCTAGGAAACTATAAAATCCTATATTCCTATGTGTAGAAAACTAATAAGGAATTGATAAAATCTAACGTGTATTAGGTAAATTACAGTGAATTTCAAAAGATGCAAACACAAAGCAAAGCCTATTTAATACGAAATAAAAGTATCTTAATGAAAAAGCGTTATATGTTAACTCAAGAGCCATACTTATAAAAGTATTAGGTATATTTTTTAAGATGAGATATTTATTATTTTTATTTATTTTAAGATAAGATATTTATATAACACACGTGGGTCAGAAAATGCAAAGTGGGTTCCAAATGCCACATTGTCGATCCGTGTGATCTTTCACGTATCTCACACACACAGTGTGTTTTCTTTTGTGTTTCTTCTAAATGAACGTTGGTGCCACGTGTCTAGATCTGAGGCCACTGCTCGCACGTGCCCCTCCGTCAAGTGTGTTTGTTGAGTGCGGTGGTAATGACTCATCCATGATCAATGATATACATAAATGTCTATCACCACCTGCTTTTCCTTCACCCCTACCCTATATTTTCATTTTAAGTCCTTCATTTTTATTTCCGTCCAAATTTACCCCCTAACTTTTCATTGATACTGATTTAGTGATTTTAATCTTCCAAAATGTACACAACTAATAGTCTAATATAAATAGAACTCATACTCGTCTAACGTCTTGACTCTTGACAGTGGGACCTAAAAGAATTACTATTCCATACTTATGAGGAAAAAGAACTCTATCATAATATATGTTAAATTACACATTTATTACCAAAGCAATGGCTGGCTGGATTGGTAAGACATTATTTTGTTATGCAGGAAACCTAGGTTCGAACTCAGGCAATTCAAAATTCTGAGCTTTTATTTTCCTCTTTTGTCTTCTTTTTTATTTTGTATTTTTGCTTAGTATATATATGTTTTTTATAAATTTACGTAAAGGGTAGTTAATATATTTATTTAAGAGTCAGGGGCGGACCTAAGGGTTAGGGGGGGGGGGGGCACGGGACACCGGTCTTTTGACGGTTCGTAGTGTTAATTTTTGATTTTTTGAGACAGTGCTACCGGTAAATTTTCGGGGTGCACCCGGTGATACCACCAAAATCAAAGGAAAAATGATACTTTTTAAAAAAAAAGATAAAAAATAGGTTAATCTTTCAATTTATATCTTTAAAATAATTTTAGTTCATAACTTCATATAAATTGTGTTTTATTTTAAATTTTGGCCCTAAAATACCAGAATAACCGCCAAAATCGCGTTAATTCGACCCGATTAACCGAAAACTCGAAAAAAACCCGAACCACAATGTAACATCCTAAATCCGGGCCTAGTCGTTTAGTGAGTATTCCTTTTAATTGCTACGTGTTTATTTTGTTTTAAAAATGCTTATATGGTATCGTTAGATTCGTTTTAAAATAAGGATTTCGAATATGATTTTATTAGAAATTAATTAATTGTTATTAATCGTTTATGTGATAAACTGTATATTCGAACGTAGCGTTTTAAATACTGATGCTTATGTATTTGTAGAGAGGGCCGAAAATAAGGAGGTATATATATATAATTACATGCCTTAGTTTTAGGTTTCATGTGTGTGAAACTAAAGGTGTACTAGGGAGAGAAAAAGCTACAAGAATTGCTACTTGATTCTACATCTTTACTCTTGTTATTTGATTCAAGGTAGAAACTTGATTCTTAGATATTAATAACATGATTTAGAAAGGTTACCATGTTCAAATTTATTAAGAACACCATGATAAAAGTTGATGATGAACTTGAATATTGGTTTCTTGATTTGTTGTTGTTAAAATGGTTTCTAGTTGTTCTTGATAATTAAGAAGCATGTTTAGTTAAGAGATTTATGAGTTTGTAAGTTGGTGTCATGAATTAAAGTGATAATATGAAAATAAATATTATGTGATTAAGGTGCTTATGCATAGTGTTCTTGATATTTTTATGAAGTTATGAATATTTGATGAAGATGACAATGGAGATAAGAGAGGGTTTATAATAATAAGGTTTAATAATATGTAATGATAAAAAAAAAATTGATGGGGAAGAACACTTGACTTTCTTGACATGCTTGGTTGCTTGGGATGAATATAAAGTGTTATTATAATAAAAAGGGGCTGAATTATAATTGCAATAAATTTATATGTGTCTATGCGATTGAAAGAGTTAATTTAAATGTGATTGATATATATAAGGAATCGCATGCGATTACATATATATATACATATGCGATTCATAAGAGAAAGGGAGGAGGCGGCTGATTAAAGGGAAGTGTTCAAATTGGTTGTGTTAGGCAATTGCATGGAGTATGGAATTTTTGAGTCAGATGCGATTGATATATATATATATATATATATATATATATATATATATATATATATATATATATATATATATATATATATATATATATATATATATAATTAAAATCAATTTCGTACGTTAGTGAGTACGTATGTTTGGATCGATTATATGAGTGTATGTGTTTATATTTTAATGTTAATAATAAGAATTACTATAAATATATTTAAGAATATATTTATGAACTGAGGACTGAGTCAATTGATTTTTGTATTCTCAGGAGTTTCAAAGGCTCAGTAATTAGTGACTGAGTGTACTGCGGTTCAGATACGAGGTGAGTGGACTTTGACTCATTGGTGGTTTTAGTTGTAACTGTTATGGTTACTTGAATTTCATACGATTAATCATGTGATAGACTTTTTAGTCTGATATGATTGTTTGACTGAATATTTGATGATTGTTGCAATTGTGTCCAAGATATGAGTATCAAGGTATGAATTTGTGCTCATGATATTTGTGGCAGAGGTCAGCTAAGCGTGGTTTTGGGCTGGGCCAGTTTGCTTCTGGTTAGATAGTTTTAGATCCTCTGTTGCATTTGTTGTAGCAGAGGGGGTTTAACTGTGCCAGTTAGTAGATGGCTATCGGTAGATCATTGCTATGGCCAGCATTGGTCGTAGGCTCGGCAGAGCCGCCGGTCCTTTGATATTTGAGATTAATTGTTCTTGTGATCGTTGTGGTTCTGCTAATTGTTGCTTGTGATTTAGATTCCATTCACTTAGCTTTGTGCTAATTCCCCACCTTAACTCGTTGTTGTAGGTTTTTAAGAGCACGGTAGGTTGCTGCTTTTGTGTACAGGAGAAGTTTGACCGTCGCTCTGATATTTTGGAATTTGAAATGATGAGCCATATTTTGTGAAACGTTTTGTAACACTAAACGAGATACTACGTGTTTGTACAGTGTTGTTTAATTACCTATGATGTTTCTTCTGTAATCTTAATTGCAAGACTTCCACTGTGATTTAAAAAAAAAAAATTTGGCTTGTGTTTTACGGTGTTACACACAACCTCAATTTTATTTAATTTTATTTCCGCATTATATGGTGCCACCGGTCAAAAAAATTTCTGGATCCGCCCCTGTTAAGAGTTATTAATCTTAAAAATAGTTTAAACTCTATTTTAATTAAACTTTTAAAGTTTTTTTCATATTCTAATTTTAAAGGTTATGCTTATTTTGATGTAACCATTCACTTTTATTCTTGAATTGTTTAAATTTATTTCGATTAACCGTTAGAATTTATTTTTGTAACTGATTTTATGTATGCATGTATCATATTATACTTTGATCGTCAGGTCAAGTGTAGATACGTCGATTTAGAATAACTAAAAATTTTGACGTTGCAACTTCTACCTTTCTAGGTAAAAAACAGTGTTAAATATTTATTATTATTTATATTTTACACACTACCAAATAAGTTTTTTTTAAAGAAATTGTAACTTACAAATATATTTCAAAAATACTTTGCAGTAACTCAATAATATGTTTTATCAACCAAACAATATACCACATGAATTTCGTGCATAGATTAGATTAGGATTATTTTCCCGAGTTTTACAGAGTAAAAAAATATACATATTGTATTAAATAATGTTAAAATTTTATATTTTTACAATTAAAATATTGTTCAACTTTTGTTGGTACTTGTTAATAGTAGCAACTATAATTTCAGGTTTTGTTGGTGCTTCTTTTATACTTTATTAAATCTATTAGGATTAGATTACATTAGATAAGATTTTATAAAGTTTAACCGATTGTCTTACTACTTTAATAATTTATAAAGTTCAATCATACTAAAATAATTTAAAAAATAAATAACTACTTTAACCGATTGTCTTACTAATTTTTTGTTAAAATCATATGTGTTTTTATATTATTAATAGTATTTTAACTAAATAAACTCTTTTTACTATAGCAAAAACCAAAAAAAAGAAAGAAACGAAAACAATTAACTCATATTAGCATGTTGAACACTTAAACCCCTCAACAGCTCAAATGAAAAGAAATAAAAAAACAGAAAATTTAAAAAGGTAAAGCCTGGAAGGCCGCAGCCCGCATGCATCAAAGGAAATAATAATTACTAAAGGGCCAACACAACGATATCTCATATCCGGTGTTATAGAGTGATGTCTTTTTTCAAAAGGTTATGAGTTCAAGCTTTATTATAGATTAATTAAGTAGATTTAGAAATAGGTTTAGTGGGTATGTATGTTTCAGATTGAACACATGACACCTCAAATCTTTGCCAATGTGTTAACCAGTTGAGCTACACCACAATTTGTTTAAGCCTTGTTCGGTTTGAAGAGTTGACTGGAGTCAGGATTTGTCAATTATCATTCCCAAATCTTAGACATGTTTTGTTCATGGAATGATGGGAACTGTAATTAAAATCTTTCCATCTCGAGCCTCTATCTACTTTCTCCATTCATCTCGTTTGTACCTCCATCTAGAGCCTCTGATGTCGCACAATCATGTACCACCACCTACCATTGTCTATGCCCTCACCTCCTTTACCTTTGATGTTGCACCTGACTTGCATCTTCAGTCCAAAAATTGCCCTAAGCTCCATCATTGTTAACCATTACCTTTGCCTCCCCGACCATCGACCATCATTAAAGACTTAGTCACTTGTTCAAAGCTTGACCAACCATTGATCACCATTTCTCGGATTGTTTGGTGTTCTTTGATTGTTGTTCTCTTATTTGATACTGGTGCGGTTGTTCACGGTTTTAATTACTAGTGAATTGTTTGGTGTTCGTGATTTGATACATCTGTTGTTCACCAACCATCGATCATCGCTTCTCTAATGGTCACCTACTTGATTGTTTGGTGTTCAAGATTGCAATACTTTGTTATTTTTAATTTTTTAATTTTCTCATTTGTGAGTTTTTTTATAGGGCAAATGGCCGAGAAAGGTAATATATGTATCAAAATATGTCAATAATTGTAACGTGTAAATTTTTGTGCCGATAAAAGATTATAAAATTTAATTTGTTATAAAAAAGGATTGTAAATTTCAATTTTGCATAAAAAGAGATGATAAATTTCAATTTGTTATTAAAAAGAGTATCATAACATGCTAAAAATTGATCAAGGTTCCCTTTTTGCTAAAAATCAAAATTTATGATCATTTCTTAGCCACAAAAATTAGACGTTGCCTTTGTTGGCAAATTTCGAGAGTTAGATTACTTTTCTCGACAATTTACCTTTTTTTATATTTAGTTAATTGTCTATAGATTCACAATCCAATTCCGTTGATTGTGTTAAGAACAGAACAAAATTAGGTTTTTACCACAATCCAATTCCAATTCTTTAACATATTATAATTCCTTTTGAAAATATTATGCGAATCAAACAGACTGTTAAATTTGTATAGTTAATTATTTGTTATTTATCGACATTTTTTCGTGCAAATTGTAAGAAAAAATATAATTTAATTAAAGCATATTTATATAATTAATATAACTTAGTTATAATATATTAAATATTAATGCAATAATATTCGTTTTACTTTTATACCTCTCTCACCCTAAATTTCCTAAATCGCATACTAAAATATCCTAAATCTTTAGACCTAGCTAGGTAGATTATTGTGATTTAGTGATATACGATGTTATCATGTAATTATTTAAGTAAATTCTAAACTTGTGTTTTGCGATATCTTACATGGTCTTTTGATTTTTTTACTAGTTTAATATTGTAGTATAACCGTGATCCTAGCTACGAACACTAGCTATGGGTTAGTTTTTTAATGTACAATTTGGTTTCGAATAGTAAAACTAGGTATATATATCTTATGATCACCATTAATATCCTTTTTACTATCCAAACTAAACAGTCTATAAACACCTTTTATGCTTATCACACTCCTTTTTATATGTGTATGTAACCTTTCAAAACTATTAATTTTTATATTTATTACTAGATTGCATGTCTGTTTGGTAAACGGGTTGATTTAAAAAAAAATAATAAACATTAATAAAAAATATTACATAATTATAAAATGTGAAAGAAATGAAAAGTTTGAAATAATTGAAAATTTTGAAAAATGTCGTACGTCAATATCCGGACCAGAGGTGGAAGCGTCAAAACGAGAGAAGGGCTGACGTAACGACAAATACATAATACGATGATACGTCATGTAACACCCCAATTTAATTATAATTATTTTCTTAAGAATGTGTGTAACTTAAAGCTTTAAGTTAAATGATGCTCGGAAGCATGAAACGTAATTTCAAACATTTAAAAATTCAAACACAAACGCAATATTTACAAACATTTAGTAAAATGCATGGGGATAACGGTCATACAATTATGTTAGTGTAATCTAAGTCTTAAATTTAATTAAAATCATTGAAAAATTTTTATTGATATAATTTTAATAGGGTTTAGTTCACAAAAATGTATTTAACGTACTTGTCATGTTTTGCTATTGTGTGTATCGAACTTTAAAAGTTTTTATTGTGTGTATCAAACTTTTAATTTGTTGCTATTGTATGTACTTTAGATACATACAACAATAACAACAACAACAATACCCAATCCCATTACGACGGGGTATGGGGGATGTTAAATGTAGACAATCATACCTCTACACGAAAGTAGAGAGATTGCTTCCCGAGATAGACCTCCGGCAGTGAAAAAAAGGAAAAAAATTATAAGTTTAGTACATACAATATAAAGTTTAATACACACAATAGAGATAAAGTAAATGTTTGAAACATACAATAGAAAATTTTAAAATCCGATACACACAGTAGCAAACATGACAAGTTGGATACACTTAGATAAACTAAACGCATTTTAATATTAGACGAAGGGTTACAAGCTTTATGAAATTTAAGTTAGATATAAAAACTATAAGTTTAGTAAAATAACTTATTATTAGTAATATACAAATTGCATGATCACACAATCAAATAAATGAGAGGTGTTCTTTAAAAGTCAAAAAGATAAAAATACACGTATCAAAAATTATTTTGATAATATAGACAAAAGAGTGTTCAAATTTCAAATTGACATGTTAAAAAATTGAAATTTTAAGAAAAGACAGTTTGCTATTTATACATGGCTTGATTTAAGATGAGTAGTAGATATTTTAAAGAATTAACAAGGTCACACGTTGACATAATTTATATGACTGTTATGATATATTGTGTTTAATATAGTTCATATAAAAAACATAGTCTTAAATTTTAATATTCAATCACATGTGATTCAATATACAATCACATGTGATTGTAATATCATTACATTTTAATTACGAAAATGCCGCTCCGCCCAAATTATCAAAATTCAATCTGGACCATTGATGAGGCTGAATCAAATGTCAAGATTAGTCCCTTGGGACTATACATTAAGTATGAACTATATTGAACATTTCTCATATTGTTATATTAGTGTTGATTTAAGACGAGTACTAGATATTTATACATGGCTTGATTAAAAAGTCTTAGTCTTGATTTAAGATGAGTACTAGATATTTATACATGGCTTGATTAAAAAGTCCTAATTATAACATGTTTAATTAACCTTTACTTCATCATCTATTATTATTTTCACTTTTAGTTTTCTTCAATTGAAATTATAAATTACAAGCAATATTTAAAAAGTAAAAATATAAAGTAATAAAAATACAATTTCTAAAATCCTAAAATAATTAAAAAAAACGCAAATAAAAATACAAACTTAAAATCCTACAATAATAAAAACATAAATAAAAATACAAACTTAGTTTGGCAGCTGGTCGAGATATTATATTTGTAAGATCTCATTTTTCTTCCATTCGATAGCTCGCCGAGCCTCTTCTGAGATCCCCTTTGTGGGAATAGTAAAAATTGAAAATTGTCCAACGTCCAACGTCTTACGATTTATTTCGTTTTCTTATATTGCTTTGAGAGCCGAACCAGGCATACCAGTCGTTGTAAAACTATTGCATTGAAAGTTCTTGCTAGAGCTGTGTCAGAGAGGTGGTGCTCGAGTTGTACTCGCTGAGCCTAACGAGTAGTTTTCATGAGAGCTAGACATGTTTGTACTTTGTAGAGTTGTTTTTTTAACAAAGCTTATGAGTGTGTGTGTGTGTGTATATAGACTTGGTTTTTTTATAATTGGGATATACTGCTATATTAAAAAACATCGTTAAAAGCTCGTCAAAACATTGACGAGCAAGAGCATGATATTCGATGACGAGGCGTCCCTTACTCACACGATAGGCAAATGACGGACAACGAGTTCGTCATCTAGGTGGTCTAAGTGTATTCAAGACTATATTTGCGCATTAATCTATATTTTTTTGAACAGCAGAAGGATTAATGTATATTAAACCCGACAGATCCCTGTTCAGTTTGAGGTGAGCTAAGTCTTTAGTGCTCAGGTCTAGAATTCTCCCGGATGTTTTTTAGATTATGCATAAACCAACACATTTAACTTCTTTATCTGCATATATATTTTAAATGTCTTGAATAATCTTGTTGCTACTCATAACACATCACTTACACTCTGGATTTGTTCCTTCTACAAGTTTTATAGCCGCG
This sequence comes from Pulicaria dysenterica, assembly GCA_947179395.2. Classification (NCBI taxonomy): domain Eukaryota; kingdom Viridiplantae; phylum Streptophyta; class Magnoliopsida; order Asterales; family Asteraceae; genus Pulicaria; species Pulicaria dysenterica. The sequence continues at coordinate 74,869,001 of OX359290.1, read as the reverse complement.
ATGGTTGCCTCCTTATACCACCACAATCTGAGTAACAAGATGAGTAACTTTCATTGAATCTACATCCATACATGTTAGACTTGTTTTTGACAAGTTTACTTTGAGCCACGAAGATAAGTGAAAACACGTTAGAATTCTTATGACATCAAGGCGAAAATGAGCAAGTGGGTACCCTGTCTAACCCTACAAAACATTTAAAACTCAGATGTTGAAGATTCATTAACTAGCACCGACACATGAACGAATATTACCTCACTATTAAATAAAAGTTTCAAATAGCATAAATTCAATGAATAATACTATTTAATTATTTCAATTTTTTGCAACATTCAGACTTCATTCGTAAGCATCATTGTCTCTTCCGTACTTGCCAACACAAGTATTCACCATCATTATTCTTTGATCGCCGTCGCCGCATTACGCGGGTACCTTACAAGTAATCTAGAAAGAGTCAAAAGCTTTCTCGGAATCTACATTTACCAACAACATTTGCCTTTTTGTTTTCTTTACCAAAGAGATCATTTCATTAGTGATCAATGAACTGTCCAAGATACTTGTTCCCTTAACAAATGAAGTTTGCTCCCCTTCTATGATAAAATCAGTCACCTTTTGAAGCCTTATATATAAAAATTCAGAAATAATCTTAATAAAAGCAGCCAATGAAGTTTGGGGATTAAATTAGCAAAAGAAGAACCCAAGATGCTCAAGTCAAGTGAGTTTTAATAAAAGTAAAAGAGAGCCCATCAGGCCCATAGGCCATATCGCCCTCACAAGCCCATGTGGACATTTTTATTTTATCCCCTAAAAAAGAAAAATGTTCTTCTAAGTTCCAACATATAACTTTTAAGTAAATGGAGAAAGAGGTTTGAAGAAATATAAGGATACTGGGCCTGCCTAGCTGCCTGGACTCTTATGTGTTGTAGAAATCCACACTAATTATCGGTTATTTACGCAATATAAAATATTTAGGAAAACTAAAAATACATAAAATTATAATCTTCGAATTTTTTTGGAAGCCATTAACATTTTTATTAACCACTTTTTCCCTTGGATGTATGTATTCATTTTTTTTTATTAAGTGTGTATAGATGTATAATTCTTTTTGGTCTTTTATTATTTATTTGTGTTGTATGATGGTTATCATATATTTCGGTAATAGCAACTGATTCATTTTCTTCTTGGTTTTTTCCGGTGGGTTTGTAGAATTGTAGTGTTTGCTTAAGTTTCATTTAATTTTCATTATATAATTGTAAGTAATTGTTTAGTATTGTATATATATAACTAGAAATAAATACATGGGTATAAAACTTCTGTAATTTCATATATGTTCATTAGTGAACATACCACTTAATATTAAAAAAATGGATATGTAAACACCTTCTATGATTCTTATCCAGTGTACATTGGTGAATAAGATATTTTTTTTTGGAATCCTCTCAATAAAATGAATTAATGTGTTCTGACTGTGTTGACTAGAGAGCACAGTATGGTAAAATAATGTGTGCGTGAATGCAGCTAAAGAACACATTTATAATATATTGGTGAATACTGTAAAATTACTAGTAAAATTCTATATATGTTCACTCGTAATCTTTAGTTGCGTTCAATTGAAAATAGCGTAAAATTAATAAAGTATTAGTAAATAATTAATAATTTACTTTGCCTTTTAATTTAAAATGTAGGAAAGAGAATAACAGGAGAGAGAAATAAATTGTAGGGGTGTAATCGAGCCGAGCCGAGCCGAGTTCTGTCAAGCTCGAGCTCGACTCGAATCACAATACTCGAGCTCGAAACTCGACTCGAGCTCGACCGAGCCTTGGTTTTCAAGCTCGAGCTCGGTAAAGTAATCGAGACACTCAAGCTCGGCTGGACTCGACTCGTTTAAATTCAAGGTGAAAATTTGCTAAGTGTAAAAGAGCACACACTAAACATTAACAAAACACAAAAGCAAACAAAAGAGCAAATCAAATGAGAATAGTATCGCTTAAAAGAATTAGCTGCATAAACAAGAATTCACCTTCAAAGCAGCAGATTACAGCTTCACCTTCCTCATACTTTGACCTTAGTAAACAAAATCCAAACCAAAACTAAAACTAAAATTATCCTATTACAAAACAACATGAACAAGAATGCTAAACCCATATAGCATGCTTTTTACTTCCATAATTTCATTAAAAATCTTCTGACGACAAACTAGCATAAACACCTTAGCCTTAATAATATCTTTTATCCTCACAATTTCAACACCAAAATGGGAAGAAAACACTAGGAGGAACAACAATGCTTTAACCCATATAAAAAATAAACAATACTAAACAAATCCAATGGCCTGTACGAAACAAAAAAACAACAAGAGTTGAAGTTGAAATTAATCTTAAATTGATGAGATTTCCAGGAGTTCGAAGCAGTTGTCGACAGTCACAAGCGCTGGTTTGACCGTCGGCAACATCGCAATCCTTGAGAGGTAGCTAGTGTCGGTAAATGTTCAACCGGAAGAAGAAAGTGAACAGATGAAGGTGTCGGCGACGGTGAGAAGAAGATGAAGGAGAATCGATGATGTTGGCGACGGTGCAAGAAGAAGATGAAGGGAATCGATGATGTCGGCGGAAGTTTGAAATGGAGGGATGGAAAAGCAGCTTTAGAAATGAATTTAGGGTTTCAAATTTCAAAATGTTGTGCGTGTGTTTTAATATGTGTTTCTATAATATATAAATAAATAAATAAATATATAATGGCATAAGTGTAATTTGGTGTAAGCTCGATTAGGCTCGCGAGCTTCACGAGCTGGGTATTATAGAACTCGAACTCGACTCGGTAGACTACTCGAGTAGCTCGAGCTCGAGCTCGAGCTCGACTCGGTTCACATCGAGTCGATTTCGAATATTTTTCGAGTCGATCCCGAGTATCTCGCGAGTTGTCTCGGCTCAATTACACCCCTAATAAATTGGACAAAGAAAATTTTGTTTACCAATATGTTCTTTTAAATTAAAAAAATAAAAAATATTTTTAATCTAAGCCATTAGATCAAATACAAATGAAAGGCTAAGATGACTTCTTATACTTCTTGCAATAATACATCTTCTCATATTAACCCCCCCCCCCCCCCACCACACACACACACACACACACACATATATATATAGATATATAGAAGGGTTCATGCGAGAACCGTTGTTAGTGCGAGAACCGCGAGAACCAATCTCAGCCGTTCCTTGGATATGAGAAGTTAAACGGATGGAGAGCATGGAGGGATAGAGTGTGGCAGGGTGCATGTGAGGAATTCATGGGTGGGCAATGACATTAAAGGAGGAGGATAGAGTGTGTGTGTATGTATGTTGGGTTTTAACTATTAAAACAACCTCGCGAATCACAAACTATTACCATGCGAGCTTTAACAAAAATGCAATCTTCATTTGATTAAGTTTATAAAAATCGGAACTTTAAACTCTAACACACAGTAGAAACTGTTTTTAAACAAAATAAATATTCAAACTTTAAAACCCGAAATAATGATTTTTATTATTCTTAAATTTTAATACATACAATAATAAACATAATGATGCTAATGGGATCCTTCTAGCCCGAAACAACCAAACACGTGCAAAATAGGGACATGAACTGTACATATTGTACTCAAAAAATGGAAACCCGAATCCCCAAAGGGGTGTTTGGCCGAAGGTTTGAGGGAGAGAGAGAGGAGACATTTTTTTTAAAAATTTCTTGTTAATAATCCTTAAACTTCATTAAATGGATTAATCTTATATATATACTAATTAGATAGATATCTAATAAAGAATATATATTGTTAAAAAAACTAAAACTTAATCACCAAGTTTGAAATTTAAAATATATTATTATTATTATTATATGTGGCCGATATATATATATATATATATATATATATATATATATATATATATATATATATATATATATATATATATATATATATATATATAGGGGATGGTTCATGCGAGAACCGTTGTTAGTGCGAGAACCGCGAGAACCAATCTCAGCCGTTCCTTGGATATGGAAAGTATCATGGATAGAGAGCGTGAAGGGATAGGGTGTGGCAGGGTGCATGTGAGGAATTCATGGGTGGGCAATGACATTGAATGAGGGAGAATTGGACGGCTTAGATTGGTTCTCGCGGTTCTCGCGCTAACAACAGTTCTCGCATGAACTTTTGTCTATATATATATATATATATATATATATATAGGAAAGTGTTCAAACGAGAACTGTTTTTCGTACGAGAACCAATCTTAGCCGTTGATTTGATAAGTGTAATTCATGGATGTAGAGCGTGGGGTGATCAAGTGTGGCAAGGTGCATGTTATGAATTCATGGGTGGGTGATGACGTTAAAGGAGGGGGAATTGGACGACTCAGATTGGTTCTTGCAGTTCTCGTATGAAAACGGTTCTCGTTTGAAATTTTGCATATATATATATATATATATATATATATATATGCTAAATACATATAGTATTATAATCATCTCCTAATGGCCTAATAGGTAAGCCACTTGCCCCCCATAGGGGAGGACAATGATTCAAGTCCCACCGGGTTTCAATTAGGGATGGCCACGAGGATGCTTCGGAAATGACCACGAGTAACTTAATTATGTATATATATATATATATATATATATATATATATATATATATATATATATTGAACGGCTCAGATTGGTTTTCGCGGTTCTCGCACTAAGAATGTTTCTCAAATGAACTTCTTTCATATATACACACACAATTAATTAATACTTGGTGTAAATTTCTCTTATTAAATACTGATTTATACACACATTCTATTCATCAATTTCTAGTTCATATTTTCATCATTTTTGGTTGATTAAGAAGAGGCGGGGCTAGTGTTTCACCAAATTCAGAATGTGGGTTTCATTAATTTCATCATTTTTGTTGATGAAGAAGAGGAAATATGTGATGCAGAAGATGAAATGTGTGATAAGCATCCACCGTACCATCGTATAGTATTATGTTTTAAACATTTTGATTTTATTGATGAAAATTATGTAATGGATTAATTCTTTGAAGAACACTTGCTCTGCTGCATCACTATTTTCAGGTTATGTTTTGTAAATTATTTTTGTTTGTTCATCAGTTTATATTTTTGTGAAGTTTATATATTGTGAATCAAATTTCAGTATTTGATGAATCTGGTTTGTAACATTTGATAAATCTGTTTTGTAACATTTGATGAATTCCAATATTCTTTTGATTGTTCATCCAGTTTTGAATTATATTTAAACTGTGTTAATTTTTTGAATGAATCATGATTATTTATGGAAGGTAATCTGTATTTGATTTGTCACTGATTTTTAATTGACTAATTTGCCCCTCAAACCTATTTTAATTGGGAGTTACATTTAATACTTTTTGACTTGTTGGTGTTGACTTTTGATGAAATCTTGTGGCTGAAATTACATCTTATGTATCTTACATCTAAACACATCTTACAATATATATATATATATATATATATATATATATATATATATATATATATATATATATATATATATTGTGGCTGAGATTACATCTTACGTATCTTACATCTAAACACATCTTACAATATATATATATATATATATATATATATATATATATATATATATATATGTATATATATATATATGTATGTATGTATGTATGTATGTATGTATGTATGTATGTATGTATGTATGTATGTATAATATGGAAAAGATCAATTGAGAACTTTTTTACTAAACGTGTTTGTAACACTATTAATTACTCATTAATAATAATATTTTGGTCATTTACATATTTACCCAACCGTGAATTATGTTCGTATGAGCCGACATTATTTCGAAACTTATTTTTTCAAAATAACTCTTATTAATGTGTCATGAATGAGTCATTTATGAATCATTAATTATTTCGTAAAAAATTATTTACCATTGATTAATTTTAATCAAGAACTATTATATTTTTATTTATTTATTTATTATCTGCAAAACCACTTAATTATACTGTGATCTAAAACATAATTCATCACCAGAATGTTGGAATTAATTTTTTAGGCTCAGTTTGATCCTCTTGATAGGGTGTACCCTTTTTTGGCATCTCATAATTCGCTCAATCAGCGCCATATCAACATAATCCATCTCATATGTCAAGCATGCTTAAATTTCTACTACTCATGTTTTGTATTCTTCAAAGATTTTTTATATAAAAAAAATACTCTATCTCCCCACTGTTCTTTCCCCTCGCTCTCTCTCTCTCTCCCCCCTCTCTCTCTTTCTCTTTTCTCTTCGGCAACCAAATGCTGAATCTTTAGATTCTTTTTTGTACCAATATATAAAAGTTGGTGTTCCAAGCGGTGCTTCACCTCCACCTCAGCATGCCGAGAACATGCCAAGAAGTACACCATTCGCTCTGAGTTGAGAATAAGTAATCATGTATACCTACTCTTCTAATAGTTATAATATTCCTACTATGTTGTTTTCGGCCTTTTGCTATATTGGCAAATTACCTCCCTTCTATGATAAAAAAAAAACTCACTCCAATTACACCTTTCCTTACTCTTCCTGGCAAATGCCTTTCCAATCCTAATGAAGAACCGTTTTGATTGAATTTCACTAGTCACTACATTTACAATAATTCTTTTGTTTTCCAGGCAACTGTTCCAAGTCTTTCTTCAAACTTGATGGGCGTATATATCATAGTTATTCATATTCAGCTTTTTCAGATTATTCGGTTTATATTATAGTAACCAAATCAATCTGAAATGTATAATAATTATTCGATTTTGATTCGATCCAATCTAAAAACCTATAATATCTGAGTAATCCAATCCGAAATTTTTGATTAAATAATTCGATTTTATCATATTATTGAACACCCTTATCATTTAGTAGGCCTACATAGCATTGCACTATTACAGTAATACTAATTAAATAAACTCCACAGAGGTAACACATGAATACATTCTGCAATTACAACAAGTAAAGAGATAGATTATGCATAAACAAAATATATCAAATATAACTCGAATAGTAAGTGTATTATAAATAATTCGAGAAATAATAAATTATGCATAATTCTGAAATTGTTATGTACCGATATATATATTGGATTCTCGGTACTTTATTACACCATCACGGTGTGTCACGTCGATTATTCTCTATCACACTGTCCATTATATAACCCACACTTTTACTTCATTATTTATCAGACCATCACACTCACCCATTAACTTCTTTTATACATACATAAAACTAAAAAAAAAAAAAATTCATTTTTCAACGTGAGATGGCTCAACCAGAGTCATCACTCCATTATGCCTCTTTCACTGCTCGATCGTGTTGGGAATTCTCCCCCGATATTCCCTCTCTAACTTTTGAATCATAACAAATTTATTTAAGAATATGGACAACATACCAATAATCAATAAGACCTCAAATTCTAGCCTAATAAACAATTCTTGTCAACTTTTTTTTTCTTTTTTTGCGTAAAACATGAAATAAAAAGCATTATTCCGATATCGACAAGTAATTTGTCCTTAGTATGAAACATCAATATCATGACACAAATGCAACCATATTCATGCTACAATTTCATAGGATCACAATATCACAAATCTAAAAACATGTAACTACAACTTTACTACCTTAAAAGCGTTGTTGGGTACTTTAGGTTATGAAGTGTTACTTGACGAATTGAATTGATAGTTGTACAATAAAAGTATTTAAAATAATAAAGTATGTTATGATTAATAATTGTGAGATTGGTGGTCCAAAACTAACATAAATGGATGGAGGAATAATGAAGAGAGCCCATCTAGGGGTCATATAACAAAAGAAGATGCAAAGAAGTAAATGGGGTCACTCATGAAAGTCACATGAAACAGGATGATCATTTGCCAACCACATGACATAAAGAAGATAGGAATGAGTTGCAATTTTTGGCTTCAAAAGCCCCACCATTCTAATCATGTAACTTGTTTTAAGGGACACATGCAAGGCTTGATTAGGGGTTGATTACCTACTTCAATTCTTTCTTGCATTCCTCTATCCCTCAAGGAGTGAGTAATTTTCAAGGTGTGTATATATCCATTCGTTTACCCTTCTTTGATATAAAACTTATGGTAAAAACAGAAATAAAAAAATAAGAACTATTTGAACGGATCATGTGCACACAGAAAGTTAACAAATTCATTAAGTTTATGTTTTTATATCTCATATGTGTGTAGAAAACAAATACATATGCATAGAAATTCATATAAGCCGATTAAATCATATATAGATAGCAAAATCCGCTCATTTTGGTAGTGCGGAGATGTAGTATAGTGGTAGTGAGTGGGGGTGAGATATCATTTGATATCTTTGTAGTTAGGGCAACCCTGTTGAGCTTCAGAGTCCTTTTGCCAAATGTTGCTTATTTCCCCTATTATGTGAGATCCAATAAGCATCTCTGGCTGAGCTGATTAGTTACCCTTCTGCGTGATGGTTATTTCTGCTTCCCTCCTGCTGATGGCTATTATGTGGAGTTTTGTTGTTATTCAGATGAGTATGGTGGGCCACTAGTGGTTATTCTAGCATTGCCATTATGTATTCGTTCTGTTCCTGATTTGGAGTATAGTCGAAGACGGTGCTTGCTGCTTTTGCGATTCTATGTGGCTGCTGATGAATTTCTCTTGTACTGCTGAGTGTGTATGTGGAGGTAGCTGAGCGGATCAAGTATGACTGTTATTGTGGTCGAGATGGGATGTGTACATTGATGTTCCTGTGGTCGTTGTCTGTCTGCTCTGGATGCTGCTGTGTCATGTGATATGGTACTGTGCGAGTAGTCTGTCATTTAGTATATTGAGGTTGTTGAGTTATGCTGTGTGGTTTTGATTAGCGAGTGCGTTGATTTTCAGTGTGTACTTGACCGTTATGAGTTAAATGAAATTTTGTTGGCTGTTAAAAAAAAACCGCTCATAATTTGCGAGACTTGATTTTTTACAAAAGAAATCCTTCATTAATGCGTCATTAATAACCCATTAATGTGTCGTTAAGAATCATTAATGAACCACCAAAATTTATTAACCATTATAATATATAACATTTGCTAGGAAGTATGAATAGTATCATTTTGTCATTTAGTGCAACTATTAATACATATAAAGGTAGACCATAGTGTTTAACCAAATTGCTAAATGGATGGAGTGGTAAGTGTTCGAACCTAAGGTTTGGAACATGGGTTCAAATCTTAAATCCCGCAATTTTTATTGGTTTTTCTACAAAACTTAAGCAATGTTTTTTCTTTTATATGCTCATATTTTTTCATCTCTTTAATACTTTGCTAATAGGACCTAAACAATTTTCTCACATTAGAGTTTTTTACTTTTATTTTTTGTAAAAACCTTCTTTAATTGTGAAGATTAATAGCTATATGTTATGTCGACATAATACAAAAAAGTTAATCGGTATGTATCTGATATCGAATCGAATGATGTGAATGCACAATAGATTTTTTAAGGAATTTCACTATATATGTGGTTCTAATTGTTTAAATTTTTATCTACTTTATTTCAAGTGTTCACTTTTAAATATTACTTTTAGTATTATTCATCATTATTTTTACCCGCCACAACGCGCGGGTAACATCAAGCTCGTTGATTAATATAATCAAGGGCTAAGATTGGTTCTCGTACGAAAAATAGTTCTCGTTTAGACCCTCCCCCCCCCCCCCCCCCCACACACACACACACACACACACACACACACACACATATATATATATATATATATATACGGGGGAGGGTTCAAACGAGAACTGTTTTTCGTACGGGAATTGCGAGAACCAATCTTAGCCGTTGATTTGATAATTGGAATTCATGGATGTAGAGCGTGGGGGGATCAAGTGTGGAAGAGTATATGTGAGGTATTCATGGGTGGGTGATGACATTAAAGGAGGGGGAATTTGACGGCTCAGATTGGTTCTCGCAGTTCTCGTACGAAAAACAGTTCTCGTTTGAACCCTCCCCTATATATATATTATAAAGGAAAAAGTTTATTTAAGAACCATTTTTATTGCGAGAACCGCGAGAACCAATCTGAGCCGTCTAATTCCACCTACTTCAATGTCATCACCCACTCATGAATTCATCACATGCACATTGCCACACTTGACCCTCCCACGCTCTACATCTATGAATTTCATTTATCAAATCAACGGTTAAGATTGGTTCTTACGGTACTCACACTAAAATTGATTCTTAATTGAACCTTCCCTGTATATATAATTAAATAATGAGGAAACCAATCTTGACCGTTCCATCTTGTTTTAACTAATGAATGCTATAAAACTGTTTTTTTAAACTAAAGAAGGCATAAAAGTAATTTTGTATTAGCTTTATTCACCGACCCATTTGTTTGACCACACTAAAGCTTCACATCTTCATTGTTCGACACACTAACTAACACACACACACACACACACACTCAGTAGAAACACAGTGGCACAGTTAATCGTTGTGCACTATTCACCTTCCACCATCATCAAACTCCTCCATTAGACCTTTACGCCACCACAATCAATGACGGGCACTTCCATCGCCACTACCTTTGGTCTATGTTATAACCTATAGGTTCGTCGCTCGCATAGAGTCCAAAAGGCACCTGCAAAAGATCTACACTCCTTCATGGCTCCTACCTTTGCTTTCAATTGGTGACTACTGTTCACACAATCAAAGTAATTTCCCATGTGAATTGGAGTTTTGTAACAAATACACATGAAATTTCATATGTTGATCATAGCAATTTCACATGCGAATTTGGAGAATTTTACATGTGAAGTAAAATGACCGATATAAATTGTAACATTCTTTCAATAATTTTTGCTTCATTCTTGATTGTTTTACCTAATTCTTTAATATTGGTTCTTGTGGTTAATCTTTTTACCTTTCAAAAGTCACCAATTTCAAGAATTTTCATCCATTGTAGGCAAAGAAATCACTAATTAAAGTCCGGTATTTCGTAAACCTAACCATTTAACACCTTTTAACCGTGTACGGCAATTTCATATGTGCCACTCTTAACTTGCAAAATATCATATATAACCAACGTATGATATGTTTCAAGTTTAGAGGAGCATTTTGATATGTTTCCTATTGTATTTTGATAGTTCAGCTTATTCTAAACTCGTTTTTAGTCGTTAGTTTTGCATTAGTTTATAGAAAACTTAATTATTACTTTTCATTAAGTCTTCATGGAAATTATTTTATGTTCAAAGTCTTCGTTTCATGAGTGATAGAGGTGAAGATGATAAAATGTCAATCGAAAAGAAGATAGACATGCAATATCAGGTTAAAATTTATAAAATGGAAATAACAAATCTCCAGGTCCTGATGGATTCAGTTTTGGATTTATCAAACATTTTTGGGATACTATTAAAGATGATTTGACGATGGCTTTGAATGACTTTTGGTGTAGGGGATGTTTTTCAAGAGGTTGTAATTCTTCCTTTATAACGCTTATCCCTAAATGTAACGACCCAATGAGCTTTAATGATTATAGACCGATAAACTTGATAGGTTGCTATTATAAAATAGTTTCAAAGGTATTGGCAAATAGATTGAAAACAGTGATGGAGGAGCTAATAGGTGGCACTCAATCTGCATTTATAAAAGGTCGGTCCATTTTGGATGGAATTTTATGTGCGGGGGAAACCATTCACGAATTGAAAAAGAAAAAGATTAAAAGCTTCTTATTCAAAATAGATTTTGAAAAAGCTTATGATAGCTTAGAATGAGATTTTTTGTTTGATATCATGGGTCAAATGGGGTTTGGGGCTAGGTGGATGATGTGGATGAGAGCTTGTTTAATGTCGACTTCCATGTCAGTTTTAATAAACGGGTCGGCATCGGAGGAGTTTCAGGTTGAAAGGGGGGTTAGACAAGGAGACCCCATATCTCCATACCTTTTTTTAATTGCGGTGGAAGGCCTAAATGTTTTGTTCAAAGAAGCTTGCTCGAAAAATATTTTCAAAGGGGTGGAAGTGGGTAGTGATAAAGTGGTAGTATCTCATTTACAATACGCGGATGACACGGTGATTTTTGGTAATTGGAGTATGGTTAATTTTAAAGTCATGATGAGTATTTTGAAAAATTGGCAAGAAGCCTCGGGGTTAAAGATAAATTGGTCTAAAAGTAGTGTGTCGGGTTTTGGAGTAAAAAAAGAGGAAATAGAGAAATTGGTTAAAAGATTCGGGTGTAAAGAAGGTAACGGGACCATTAATTACTTGGGAGTTCCAATTAACGTGAACTTGGGTAAGAAAGTATATTGGGAGAAAGTAATAAAAAAATTCGAGCTTCGGTTATCTTCTTGGAGGAAACATATGTTGTCTTTTGGTGGGCGTATTACTCTGATTAAATCGGTTTTGACAGGTATCCCATTGTATTTTTTCTCGCTATTCCGTGCGCCAGTGTGTGTGATTCGTATTCTTGAGAGATTAAGGAGAACCTTCTTTTGGGGCGGGGATGGGGAAAACAAAAATCTGGTTTGGGTGAAATGGGAAGAAACGGTGAGATGTTTTGAAAGGGGGGGTTTAAACTTGGGAGATTTAAAATCGTTCAACATGGGGTTATTGGGAAAATGGTTTTGGAAGTTTCGGGTCTGTAAAGAGTCGTTTTGGGTGAAGATCATAAAAAGTATATACGGTGAGTCGGGTAACTTTGAGTCAGGAAGAGTTGGTAGTAGTTCATTGTGGGGTGGGATTATTGCGGCAGTTAAGGAAATTCAGTCGATGGGTTTGTCATTAGAGTCTTGTTTTAAATTGTTGGTGGGTAATGGTCAAGAGTCGAGTTTTTGGTCGGATAAGTGGGTTGGGGATACGAAGTTATTAGAGTCATTTCCTAGACTTTACAATAGATGTAACAAAAAAAATTGTAAAGTTGCGGAAGTTGGGAATTGGTCACAATCGGGTTGGGAATGGGACTTTAGTTCATTTGAGTCTGGTGTGGGTCGAGTCGGGTCAGAATTGGAGAGTCTTAAAGAGTTGTTGAGTCATGTAAAGTTGAGAAAACAGGTTGAGGATCGATGGTTGTGGACGATGAACAACAACGAGGAGTATTCAGTCAACAATATGCGCATGTGGATAGAAGAAAAGAGATTCCAGGAGCAGCACAAAAAGATGCAAACAGAATGGTCAAAGTTGGTGCCAAAGAAATCAAACGTGTTCGCGTGGAGAGCTTTCCGGGAGAGATTACCAGTTCTAACAAATCTGAGAGACAGAGACATAGATATCCCGTCAGTCCTATGTCCTCGTTGCTCGGCTGAGTTAGAAGATACTAATCATGCTCTAGTTAAATGTCCGAAGATCGTACCGGTTTGGAGTGATTTATACCGGTGGTGGGGATTGGATTTCAAGATTGATACAAATCTTAAAGAGGTTTACAACAGGAAATTAGATTCATGGTCTTCTAATAAATATAATCTTTGGAAGGCTGCAGTGATTATGGTGGCTTATAGTATATGGAAAAATAGAAATGTTTTGGTTTATAAAAATCCAGCCATATCCAGTGAAGGAATCTTACTTGAGGCACAATTTTACTTATTTCAATGGATTAAAAATCTGGGCAAAAAGAAAGTTGCAGTTTCTTGGAGCAACTGGTTGATGGATCCTACCTATTTCGCATAACAAGGGTATCGAGTTTCGAAGAATCATAGATATATTTTGGGTAGCAAGGTTTTAAGAGTTTGGACTTGTTTTTGTAAGTTTCTGTAGGAAAAATGTCCAGCGCATTGTACCAAACTTTGTGGTTTTTTTGGGCCCTCTATTCCTTATAGAGGCCTGTGTTTTTATAAAATTTTTGGCTTTCAAAAAAAAAAAAAAAAAAAAAATGATATAGTTTTTGTAAGTTTAATAGATAAATGTATAAAAAAATGCCGGAAAATTAGGGATATGTTATAGCTATCTGGCAACTTTAACCTTTGAAACTCTAAGTAAAAAAATTAAAAAAAGAATACCCACATAAAATTTAAGTAATATTTTATATGTGAATCTACATGTAAAAATTTAAAACAAAAAACCATTCAAATAAAATCATCAAAGTATAAATGTGATGTCTAATTGAATAGAAAAAAAAAGTCTTTAGTTTTGTTGAATTTTTTTGGTAATTTTAAAGATATTTTTATTATAAAACTTTGGTGAAATTATATTTATGTTTAAGAATAAATAAAGATTAAAATAATAAAAGGAGGGAAGCTTGGGTGTAGAGTCCGTATGTCATTTTAAATTTTGGAATTCCTAATTTACCCGATGTTAATTAACCAACTACCTTTTGTACTCTAAATTCAAGAAGAAGAATAACTACATTTATAAGCTTGTGAATAATAGTAAAAGAATATATGACTTTAATATTTAAAAAATGATGGGTCTTTTTCGCATGTTATAGTTATAGCCTGCTTTGTTAATAATTTAAATCATGTGAAAAAGAAACATAAAAATTGTTATCATATTGAAAAAGAAGCATGTTACAATTTTTAAACATTAAAATTACATGTTTTTTATTCTTATCTATATCCCGTTATGATTATCATTCTTCAATGTTTAAAAGTCTACAAAATCTTCCTCTCAAACTATAAATGTTTTAATTAAATGATCAGGATTTGTTCTTGCATTCTTTAATTTATTTAGGTATACAACAATTACATTTCATTTCACCAACTCATTCACGATGAACAACTATTTAGTGATCTATACTTTCACATGCAAACTTGTTTACGTTCAACCAAAAATCCATAATTGCTTGTTGATAAGAAGCATTTGTTTCTCATTTGATATGATTACCGTAAAATTATCAACCCAAATCTTCCCTATTTAACTTTTCAAGTTCACCTTTAAATAAAAAATAGTGGGTTTTCGTTTCATCTAATTTTCATTAGCCGTGTTGATGAAAATATTCTGGATTAAACTTTGGTGGTTTTATAGATGACATATTTTTCAAATATTCATAGTTTGGCATCTCGCCAGATCTATCATGCTCTACTCTTGAACTATTCTTTCTCTATAAAGGTTCGATATTCGCTATGATCCGACTATAACAACTCTACCAAGCCTCCGTTGCTAGTCAACTTCATGTTCCTTTCTTTTTTGGATTTTTTTCTAGATCTGTATATACTTATTTTATATTTATAGTCGATGAACAAAGTTGGTCATCTTAATTGGTCAATGGTTGTTTGTTCATCATGGAACAAGAAAATTTGTTTACCTTATATGATGTTTAATTTTTTTTTAATTAATTTTTAGTTGTTTCACTGTTTTCGAAACCACAAATGGTTAATATTTTTAGTTTTGTTTAAGATAGTTTTGATCAATCACAATTTTTTTTATTTAAGACGGTTATTTACATACTTGTTTGTTTTTCACTTGTTCTAACGGTTTTAATTTGTTAAAGTTGAAATTGTTTTAAGTTACAAACACATATCTTAGCTTCTCCCTTATTTAATTTGTTAAAGTTTATTGTTTATTGGCTCAACAATGAACACAAATATATTTGCCAATAGTAAACATACTTTTTTAACACTTACATAATGGTTTAGCACAATTCACTAGTGAATCCATCTCAGTCTTCCGTTTACTAGTGAACACAAGGTTTGTTTTTTGTTTAGTAAATAATAAACGTATCTTTACATAAACAAGGAACATTAATAGAAACACTAGTAAACAAACACAAGACGTGAACACCAAAATACAACAGGAAAAAAACATCTTAAGATTGGAGAATAAAAATGGTTTTATTCACTATGTGTTCACGTATGTGCTACGATTAAAGGGGATTAAAGTGTTCAAGTCATCTTCAATATCCTCTTTTATAATCGGTGTAGTGGGTGGTTCACTTCAAGTTTCATCAACTGTGATTCTTGTACAAACACATGTTCTTGAAACTTGGAGCGATCTGAAAGGTTCATAAAACTTGGAGCAGATGTGATTAGGAACGATTCTCCTTATATGAATCACCAATTAGCTAGGGTTTTCATATCGACAATCGCTACTGCTCATATTTACTTTTTCGAAGATCTCAACTTATGACAAGGTTAGTGGCTTCGTTATAGACGTATTTTTTCGATGACCTTGTTCAAATGGATATACAATTGCGATTTCTAGATCCTGTGTTTGATTCAAACAATTAGGGTTCCGATTTTGGTGATTCTGATTCAATCTCGTTGGTTTGGTTTAACTATTTCTTCAATTGATTATAGATTTGGTTTGAATTCGGTTCAATCAATTTTGGTTATGGTCCTTATGGATTCTGGGTTTAATACTAGGCTTAATTATTTCTTAGTTCAATCAATGGAGAAATGGTTCTTGATAATTTGATTTACAATTATGATTTAGATCTTTGCTAGATATACAATTTCAATTTCTTAGTTCATTTTGATGGTTTGATTTTGGTTGATGATTGTTGTTCTTGGTTGGTTGTTTCTTGAATGATGAAGATATGGAAGATATCAAGAACATTCCAAGAATATTCGAACATAATAATAAAAAGAAGTAAAAAAAATAGGGAATTAACCTAGAACCTAGTATGCATGTAACAAATTGCATACAATATACCAAAAATGAAAGCAGCTGGTATTTTTAGGTTCAAAATAAAGTTGATTATATACAATGTCAATATAAGCATAGTTTATTGTATTTTTGTGTACTTTACCTGAATTTATTAGTAAATTATTTTCTAATTTATTTGATGTTTTATTTTAAGCTTAGGAGAGAGAGAAATAGAGTGAAAATAGAAAATTTTGGTTTACCATTATGCCATTTTGAATTAGAAAAAAAATATAATTAATATATGTCATTAGATAAATACAAATAAAAGGATACCATTACTTCCGTCACTTCTCGTAAAATGACTGTTTTTCGTATGAATTCTCCCTTGTATGTATATATAGTTATAAGAATTTTATATAAATTTCAGTCGGCACATAAAACTGAACTATGACAACTTTAAGAATGATGTAAAAATTAATTACAATAAGATTTGTAGTATATATAATAAACATAGATAATGACAAAAATTAAATGTATATGATATTTTATTATTGATGTAGTTTTACATTTGATAGATGTATTCATAAATTACGGTAACAGAAGAAATTTAAATTAAAGAATAATTAAACGCAAAGTAAATCGATTTAAAGTTAAAGTTGAATTACATTTTGACAATTTAAAGTCAAAATGAAGGTTCAAATATTAACCAAATGAATAGTTAGGATTTAATGATAAACATATGAAAGATTACGATTCCTTATTTAAAGTGATGAATCTAAAAAATTAAATACAAAGGTAACTCTTTTCTATGAATTACAATTTTTAGCTGCGGTTTTTTTAGAGCAACTGTTCTACCTTCTAATCAGGGTACAATCATCCGCATCTAACGTCATACATACTCTCGTTAATTAATATTTAGTATTATTGTTATCTTCATATAAGCTACGAATGAAACGTTACGTCAAACAAAATGCGTATATATTATTTTAACCGATTCAAAGAAGAAAATACTCATTCCTTATGAAAATCACTCAAATTTATTTATTTAATCATAGTGATTATAATAATGAGATTTCAACGAGTCATATGCGAACATGAAGGCAGCTCATAGCCTTGGAGAGATATTACTAAATCAACGAGACGGCTTTTGACCAATCTCATAAAACGTCATCTTTTGACCATCATTTTTCTTCTAAATTCTAAATCAAAAGGTCCAAATCCTTCAAGACCACCCCAACTCTCTAGTCGGGCACACACTTGATATTACGCACTAAAAAAAGAAAACAACATATGAACGAGATGTGATCGTACATTCGTACATATTTCATGTTTTAGAGGGGTCCTAAATTTTTATATACGTATTATATGTATAGGAAGAAATTTATTTAAAAACTATTTCTATTGCGAGAAACGCGAAACCAATTTAAACCGTCTAATATATAGGAAGAAGTTCATTTGAGAATCATTGTTAGTGTGAGAACCGTGAGAACCAATCTTGACCGTCTAATTCCCCCTCCTTCAATTTGATTGTCCACCCATGAAATTCTCACATGCACCCTGCCACACTCTATCACTCAACGCTCTCCATCCATGGATTCCACATACTAAATGAATGACTATCAAACAAGAACTGTTTTTCGTACGAGACCGCGAGAACCAATATGAGCCGTCCAATTCTCCCTCCTTCAATGTCATTGCCCACCCATGAATTCACCACATGCACCCTGCCACATTGATCCCCCACGCTTCAAATCCATGAATTCCACTTTATCAAATCAACAACTAAGATTGGTTCTCACAGTTCTCGTTTGAACCGTCCCCTATATATATAATAATATTATAATTTTTTAAAGTCCACTTATTATAAAAATACCAGAAATCTCCTATTTAAAATAACTATTTTATAAGCTCAAAAAATATATATCCGGGATTTAAAATTGATGACAAAGATCATATGTCATTGTGTAGTTGTGTTGAAGCGCAGTTGAATATAATAGATCAGAGTTTGATGCAAATATACTTTATACAGTAAAATTATCAAATTTAATGATGTGTTAAAATACCAATCACATGTTGATTGTTTGCTTAATGCAGTTATTACATGTAGACTATCAATATATAAATATATTGAAAAAGTATTATCTGAGATTATAGATTTTGATGTTGAAAATAACATGTCGTCATTTTATAAAATTAATATATAACCTCATGGTAATATCCATGGAAATGCTGGCTAAAAACCCAATGGAACGTGAATGGGAGTAATGATCTGAGTGTAAAAAGAAGGATTGTTAGAATCTTGGGGTTCTATTATTTGATCTCTTCTTTCACAAAATATACATATCAAATTATTTATTTACAAATGTCAAATACATGTCATATTCTTACATATGTTATATTAAGAGGGATCATCTAAACTATCAAGGAGGTCTCAATAGAATTACCCTAAAATCTTATCGAGGTTGGGGGTATCAATCGATACCCTACATATCTTAATGTAATTACTTTCTAATTCAATGAAATGTTTTGCCTACAAATTTTTTTTTCCTTAACAAGATATCATATTTATTTTCCTTGTTGACTTGAATAGCATTTATTAATTGAAGCGAACTTTTATATATTCAAGACTAATGACTAGTTGACTACGAGCCATGAAGCCGACTCTAGATGACGAAAAAGTAAGACATATTGAAGAGAAATTAAAGGGTTACATATACAAGGAGAAATTAAATTGATGCATGAGACAGGATGTAAATATATATATATATATATATATATATATATATATATATATTCACATGTAGACATAATAAATTTGTATTAAGTTTTGAATATGTTTAAGGGGAATTGGGGAAACCACATCTACTTGCCCTATTGATTATTCTCTTCATCATTGCCTACAAAATTACCTCCCAACAATAAATAAAAAAAAAAAAAAAAACTTCAACATAACAAGCAATTATTCTACATTTTAGTGTTAGTTGATGTCACTTCAATTCGTGAACCAAAACCTTTTAGGGTTAATAATGACAGGCTTTGCTACATTTCTTACCCAAAAAGAGTAATGATGGAAAAAAGAATAGAGCAAAGTTTATATACCAAATCATTAACTTTTTAATTACTATATAAAATCATATTTTACAACAAAGTCAAAAGACGCAAGTACGAAACTTACTACTAACAACAAAAGATGCAAAGACGTTGTTATTAATATTCGTTTTGAATTCTGATCATCGATCAAAATATATCCGTTCAAACTGAAACTGGCTAGCTGGACTTGAAACAATTTAGTCTTTGGTTACTATTTTATCCGTTTTCTATTTCTTTATTCAATCCGGTCTATAAATCATATGCACAGTCCTACATAAAGACATGGGGTTTTCAAACAGTTCAGTTTTCTTTCTTCTTTAGTTCGAATTATTGCTTTTTGATTCAAACTCTGTCCACAAAGTC
The DNA here is from genome assembly GCA_947179395.2 of Pulicaria dysenterica. Lineage (NCBI taxonomy): Eukaryota > Viridiplantae > Streptophyta > Magnoliopsida > Asterales > Asteraceae > Pulicaria > Pulicaria dysenterica. Next base: position 74,849,026 of record OX359290.1, on the reverse strand, counting down.
TTACTTAGCAAGTCTTAAGTGTGTTCAAACTTTATAAGTAGGAGACTTAAGGTTTCAATGATAATACATGTTATATTGACAAACAAACTGTTACTCCCTCCGTCCCATTTTTATCGTCCACTTTTAACTTTTTAAAGTCTTTCTTTTTTAACTTTGACTTTAAATATTTTTGTTTGTGTTATATAATATTTGATACAAAATATATGAATGCATTATAATTTAGATGTATTTTCAGTGATATAATTTTCATCAAGTATTATATAACATAAACAAAAATATTTAATGACAAACTTGAAAAATAAAGACTTAAAAAAATCAAAACTGGACAATTAAAACGGGACGGAGGGAGTATATCAGAAAGTATAGTGACACTTGACTTATCAGATCAGAGGGCACTACTAATTAAATATACACAGCTAATACTTACTCAGCTAAGCAAAAGAGTATTTAGCTAAGTATATATGATTCAATTTCACTTTAGTTGTTGTGTTTTCATTTTAGTGGATTTGTAATCCTTTCTGCTTAAAGTTTCGAGGCTTTAACTTGGAAAAAATCAAGACTTTTGTAAGGGAGTAAGCTTGGGTTGTTGCCCTCTTTTGTTCAAGGTTTAGGGTTTGTTTTTAATACTTGATTAACGGTATAGATGAGAGGTTCATGAATGTACTTCTATAACCAAATTAAATGATACGATAAAATCAACCTAACAGAATCTTGATAGATAGAAAACATAATAATGTCCTTATTCATATGAATTGAAGCTTTAAGCTAGTTAAACAATATATAATTAATCATTAAACATTAATTTAAAGTTTTACAACCAATTAAACATTAATCAATATTCTAGACTTAAATAAATATTAAAGAAAACTAAATAAATAAATAAGATATATTTTTTTGATCTTTCTGGAAAAACCAATAATATAAAAAACAGATTAAAAAGGTTGGTTGAACTTGAAAAATATTAAAAACAAACAACAGAAACTAAACATATAATCAACTTAAAACTAAAATAGTAATTTGCTTTCTTTTTAATTGTTATGTTTTCCAACTAAACCAAAATGGATAATATCACTGACTTTTTTTTAAAGTATACATAACTTCCACAATTATTGGATACACACATGAACTTAGTTCTTAGAAATATTAGCTTTTATTAAATTAAATATGTTTCCCTATATTAAAATAATAACTTTTGAACAAAGTTTTATATTGAAAAGTTCTCTTTAAATTATTATATGTTTATATCAAAGAGCAAAGAATGAATGATATATTTCTATAAATTAATAACCTCGCTAGATGATGATTTTAATTTCCCGATCCTTTTAAGTATTACTTTATAATAGTTTAATTGTCATAAATAAGAACTAAATTAGACTACTTTTTAGCCTGTTTCATTTTGAACACCGTGGCATAATTATGATACATAAGAATATTTAAAAGACATAACATTATTAACATAACTATACGGAATACAAATTATAGTTATTCTTCATGTAAACTAGTCACAATCACATGAATAAAAAGGCTAAGGTATCAAGAGTATTTAAAATCTTCACACCTATTATATTGTCACATCAATTTTTTCTTCAACCAAACTTAACTCATCACCCAACTCCGTAATAATTACTACTTATCACATAAAATTTTAGGACTCATCTAATACTTAATTAATTAATATTAAAAATTAAAAAAAGAATTAAAGAAGAGGATGAAAGAGGTCTATTGTGAGGAAAAAGAATCAAATAAAAAATAAATTATAAACCCCACCTAACCTCCCACCCCAACATGTGTTTTTAATATTTCAAAGCCATCACCACTTGGTTGTGGTGTTGTCGAATGTTTGAGTCCCTTCCACCCTTTTCCCACTCCTTGACCCACACCGCTTACTCTACGGGGGAGGAGGTGAAGTCATCCCTTGGGAGTGTCATTGAAAAGGTTGAGGGTGTATGGGTGAAGTGCGATGAAGGTGTGAAAGAGGTGGAGGGCACGACGTGGGTCGGTGGGTGGGAAATGGTGGGCTCAAAACATGTATATATATATATATATCTCTATCTGTCTCTCTTTTTAAATTTTAATAAATATTTTGGGTACTAAAGTGAGTCGCAAAATTTGATATGATTAGATGTACTTACTACTGGACTAGATGGTTCGAGATAAAAACTGGGTAGCAACATAATGGATACGATAGGTTGATAATACTCATACTGCTCTAAAAATAATAAGATATATTGTTGGAGCATTTATCATGTAAAAAATCCTTAAAACATGAAAGTTTTATCATTCACACGGTCCTATTATGTAAAATCAACTTATCTATTTTCAAAAACTTTCTCGTCCTTTCGTAATTCCTTATAATATTTAAGAGAACTATCATTTTATTACTTAAATAAATATATTAAAAATTAATATTTACTAAAAACAAACAAACTTGTAGTTGGGAAGGGACTTGTAGACATTTCTGCATGTCCTTCACTGGCTTTTGTCTGGATCGCATTGCCCGTGGTCTTATTACTTCAAATATTTTTAGGCTTTCAATTTTAGTTATATATATTTTATTTTTATTATTTATACCAATTATAAGAAAAATGTATGCTGAATTAGAAATAACTCCTAAATGGTAGTTATTTTCTAATAAAATACATGTTTCAGGTACTATTTTATTTTTTATTATTTATGCTAATTATAAGAAAAAGGTACGCTGAATTAGAAATAACTCCTAAATGGTAGTTATTTTCTAATAAAATACATGTTTCAGGATCTTGAATGTGCTTGACTGTATGTGGAGGCTCGGGTAACGGTGGTATTAGGGGGGGGGGGGGGGGTTGGAGGGATCATGAGGGCAACCTCATGGGCGCGTTTTCAAAAGCGGTCAGGATCTTGAATGTGCTTGACTGTGAGTTGGAGGCTATCTACTTTGCACTTTTGGTCTGAATCGGCTGGGGCACGAGTTATGTCAGGAAGGTAGTAGTGGAATCGGATTCGTTACAGGCTGTCAGTCTACTCCAATACGAGAATGACGTTCCACTTGCTCACAAGGACACTTTCGATAGGATAGAAATTTTGAGAAAACACTTTGATAGTGTCAATGTACGTCATATTCAACGTTGCCAAAATCATGAAGCTGATCATCTTGCAAAAAGCCGGTATATCTAGGTCAAAACTATGGGTGGTTTGAGTTTAGTATGTAAACTGATGTGACTTTCTCTTTCCATTGTTAGCCTTGTGCATGTTCTGTTCTCGACAGGGTGGAAGGCATGCGTCTCCCGTAGGACTCTAATTGACACACGGACACCAGGATTATGAGCAGGATGGCTGTGATTTTCTGGCTACATCTACTAGGCAGGGAGAGACGGGTTGGGTTGGGTGATTTTTGTGAGTACTAACCTTGCCGGTGTTTGATTTTGTGTAGGGGCTTCGAAGCGTGGAGATAAGGGTGGTGCTTGTAGGTTTAGCAAATGTGGCTGAAATTCTTGTGAAGGAGTTATAAGGTGACACAATTATCATGACACACACTCACATTGTTTCCCTACATTGCCCAGCCATGGTTATAGGGTAGAACTGGGGTCTCTCTCTTAAGTGCAGGAGGTTTGCACTCTTTTTGAAACCACGATGTGATAAGGGGCAGTCTGATTTGCTAGGCCATTTTTCTTTAGCTAACGAAAATCCATCTTTCAAGCTCCAAATTTTGTGATTCCTATCGCGACATGTAGTTTTGGAAATTGGGTTGTGGAATTTGTTTGCTCTGATCCTGACGCTTTCTTTAGATGGTCGAAATAGTTCCTGTAATTGCTCTATTGGGCGGGGGTTTGGGATGGTGTTATAGGGTGGCGTTGGTAGGTGTAGAGGTTGTGGCTAAATGTTGTTGTTCGGTGACATATGGTGGCACTGAATTTCTGCACACACTCACTTTGTTTTCCCTTAAAGTCTCTTAGCCATGGTCATAGGCTAGTTTTTGGGGTGTTCCTTTTTGTGCAGGAGGTTTGCACCTTGCTTGAAACCACGGCGTGATAAGGGGACTCAACAATTTCTAATCGATTTGCTTGGTCATCTTTCTTTAGCTGAAGCAAATCCTTTTTTCAAGCTCCAGAATTTGTGGTCTTTCGTTTTATGCAAGTTGGGGTGCAGAGTTTACACAGGTTCCAGTGTTGTTTGCAGGGCAACATCCCTACTTTTGTATCTGTTATGATGGTGGCTAGACATGTTATGACAATGGAATATATTGATAACGTCATATGCTATAAGCTTGGAGTACATTCACTCGAAACTTTTGATGGGCTAAGGGTTTTTACGCTGTAGATAGCACTGATAAAGGGGTGCGGCATCGGGCTGATTATGGCACAAGGTTGAAGAGCAAGAGGAAATGAGTTAAAGTGTATCTTGAGCGTTGGTACCTTTTAGAATTAAAAGTGTTAATGTATGTCATTGTTGTGTTGATGTGTTCTTGACTTGTGTATCCTGATTTTGAGTTTCTTTAATGAAAGATTTATGCTCTGATGTTAAAAAAAAAAAAAAATTTCTAGGCCAGCATATTTTATTGGTCACAATTTATATCAATAAAAATAAATAAATATTAGTAGCCTAATAAGTGCCTTTCCAAACATTATAGGTATGTTAATTTATAAGAAAACAAATATAAATGAAAACATTAGTTATAGTAGATTCTTAATGTTTAAAATTACATAATATCCATTATTTTGTTAATTGTTTTTATCATTCAAGTTTTTATTTATGTCACTATATATCATTTTGCACTTTTTAACTCTTGTTATCAACTATTAATTCAAATACAAATAACAAATAAAATCTAGCTTTACAGCTAGGAGCTAATTTCGTATTTGTTTTTAGTTTATATAAAAACTTGATTAAATTCTAGTGTGATACATAATTCGGTTTTTAAAAAATGAAAAATATTAAACATTAATAAATAGATATAAAGTAAATAAAACACAAAAGAAATGAAAATTAGAATAATGACAACCTACGATGTGTCAACGTCAACACTCAGGCTAGACCATGGTGTAAGAGTCAGCGTAAGGTTGAAGACAAATGTAACGGCAAACCATGGATTATTATTGTTAAGACAATGGTTCAAGTCTTTATTGGTTATAATAAAAAAAAATTAAAAAGTTATAAAACATTTTAAAATAATAAAATTAAAAATTTGATTAAATATAATATCCTGAAATGTTATATACGTTAAATATAATACTTAAAAAACTAAAATAAACAAATATAATATTTAAAATGTAACAATAACATATATGAATTTCTGTAGTAATTGTGATTCAATTTAAATTAATAAAAGTTAAAATTCTACGGTTTATAAATTAGGATTAGAAGATCTGTATCTAAGATATTACGGAGTAATTAATAATATAAATTAGGTTCTTAGCGTGTGTATTCAACCGTTTATAAAGTTGGTAACCGTATTTAAAAAGAATAAAACGGCAATGACAAATAATAATAATAATAATATTTATAATAATAATAATAATAATAATAATAATATAATAATAATAACAATAATAATAATAATAATAATCTTTACATTAATAATTATAATTAATAAATAAATAAATAATAAAAAGACAACACGATGCAGAGCTTTTTGGTCGTGGGAAGTCTCATGCTAAAAAGCAAAGCCGCACAACTTTTTCCTCTTCTCTCTCGCCATTATTATTTCCTTCCGACTCCAACGGGTTTAGATTCTCTGCTACGCTCGTCTGTCAATTCTACTTTCTCTCTCTCTTTCAACAAATTCCTCCATTGAATGATGATGATTATCATTACAAGCTTCAATCTCTGCTTCGGATCTGAAGGAACTTCTGGATATTGCTGATGCTTGATTTACTTACTTGATCATGGAAACAATAACGGTAATTGCTAATTCCGCCAAATACTTTTTCATACTTGTTGATTTCTTCGCAATGATCACATCAGATTAATCATTGTTTCTGGATTTTGATTTCATCACATGAATTATGTAGTGATGATATGTGATGATTAATTGATTTGAACTGTTCTGTATTCGGTATATATATACTTTTTTTGCGGTTATATTTCTATTTGATTGATTAATCAAGTTTTTTACTGATAATATTAAAGGAATTGGAATGAATCGGAGTTGTTTTGAATTGTGTGAATGTTGAATTTAACTGTTTGATCTTTATCCACGTTGTGCTGGAATCTGATGTTGGTGAGCATTTAATCCTTCCATATGCTTAATTACGACCTCAACAATTTTGGTGATCATTGGTTATATCGTTTTCTATAATTGCGTAACTGCTTGTCAAAAGTCGATCTGAAAAGGAAAATTCATCAATAAGCATGAAATAGGTGATGATTAATCAAAAAACGAATTCGCTATAGTTGGGGGAACTAGTATATTTAAGATAAATGTTGAACAAACTTTACAAAGCTAATTACTTTGTCTAAATTTCATTTGGTGGCTTCTGTTTCATGTATAATGCAAGTGGTTTGTAATTCCATTTTACTGAGTAAAGTAATTTCAGAAACTGTAAATCAACAGCTTTCTGATCATGACTTTAACAAGGTATGATGTAATAAATTTATTTAATGATGTTGAATGAGCACTGGTCATTTCCTTGTACTAAAATGCCATATTGGTAACATGCGAATCTATCGAAGATGAAGGAAACCGTTGAAGGTGGGTTGTACTGTATATGAACAAGACGGAGGAATCATCCTTGAAGGTGGGCTGTAGGTGACGGTGGTGGCGGAAAAGGTGTATTTATTGTTTGTCTCTCTCTCTCTCTCTGTACTCACCATAAATCTAAACCACCGCCGCCGCCATTGACCGTGTTCTTCGCATACGGTGGCGGTGGGGATTCATCTTCCTGGTTTCTTCGATTTTAGGGTTTCTTCGATGGTCTTCCTGGTTCTGTTTTGTTTCGATTCAAGGGATTCATCTTCCTGGTTCGATTTCCTGGTTCGGTTTTCTTCGATCTCAGGGTTTTGTTTGGTGACAGATAGAGAGAGAGAGACGATAGAGAGAGAGAGAGGAGGGGGTGTGTGTGGGTGGTGGCTGTAGATGGTGGCGGTGGGTGGTGGCTGTAGGTGGTGGTGGCGGTGGATGGTGGTGATGGCGGTGGAGCAGAGAGGATGGAGAGATAGAGAGAATGTGTTGTGAGTGTGTGCAAGGGAGTTTTATATATTTCTTATTTTAATTTAATTATTATTTGATTTAATTACACTTTTATAAAAATAATTATTATTTAATGAATAATAATTTAAAAACAAAAGAATAAATTAAGGGACGAGGGTATTTTAGTCTTTTTAAGTGAGTCAGGGACCAAGATTGAAACAAATGGTAATGTACAAGGACTAAATCCGTAATTAATGAAGCACAAGGACTAAATATGTGATTTTGTGTAAACCACAGGGACCAAAAATAAGGTTTAACTATAGATTGAGAGTGGATTATCTATCACATGTAACTGAATGGGCCAGGCTGTGCTTAATTATAGTTCACTTTAGTTGCTAATAAATAATTTTTTAACACAAGCAATGCATACAGAGAGAGGTTCATAAAATCCAATTAGACCCAGATTTTCCTATTTATGTGTATTTATAATTAATTATATATGCAAATACATCGATTTTTGAAGGTCAAAGAATTTTGAAATTTCAGGGTTTCAGTCTTTTAGTTCTTTTCTCGACCTAAAAATCTGCACATCACATGTGAGATCATCTTGCTTATAGGATTGTATATTGGATGAATAAATGCTTCTTGACTTTGTTATAAGCCTATTCTGTGTTCATATGGGCTATGGCCATATCATGTCTGCTCTTATCTTCCACATAGATATCCTTTAATTGTCTTCCCATAGTACATAATAAAAGTTTCCAGAATGGTCAATCTCACAGCCTGTCAATGGCCTTTACAAATTTGATGTTTGCCCAATTTTTTATGTTTGCTACTTTGTTTTTTCAAGGCCCAAAATAATGAATTATTATATTTGTGGTGTTACAGGTTGTGAAATGAACTTTTCCATTTATCATTTACTTGCAGCAACTTTTCTGGTACTGGCAGAGTAAGCCACAAGTGCAGCATTTAGCACATTTCAGTTTCTTGGTTGTGACAATACATGTATGGGAGGATTCTTCCACCTAGTAGACCTTAAGCAAGGAAAGATGGCTAGGAAAATTGGAACACAAAAGAGAAATGTTGGTGGTAAGGGTTACTATTATTAACTAAAAAGTACATCTGCTATTATTATTATTATTATGATACTACCATCAATATTATTGTTGTTACTTTTATTGTTATTTGGCATTATCAATGGAAAGGAGTATATGTGGTTGTTGCAGTCCATTTGAATGCACTATTATTCATTTACTGAAGTTGATCGACTTTCTTATGCTGATCTCATCTGTATTTTGAAAGATATTAAATGGTACAAATAATATTATAAAAAAGGCAACTAAATTAATTTCAATTCTCTGCAGGCTTAGAGGCTCCACGTAACAGTTTAGATCTTCCTATTGGAACCTACCCAAGCTATTACACCCCACAAGATGATGGTCTGGTATGATCCTAATATACATTCTGTTAATCCTTAATAACCTAACTGGTTTTTGTGTCCATGTAAAGTAAACGAAGTTATTTTTTCAGCATAAATATCAAGTGACACATGAATGGTCTGAGACGGGATGTTATCCAACTGAGGCTCCAATGAAGAAGTTAATAAGTGAAGAGATGTCAAAAAAACCAAAGAGCAAAGCAAATGCACCAAGCATTGTGGCTCGTTTGATGGGTGTGGATGCAATGCCACAAGATACGAAACCGGTATCACATTGGGCTGAGAAGATAAGCGAAATTACATCACATGATTTACCAAAAGAAAAATTAACCCGAAGTAGTTCTGTTGGCTCTGCACTTTCCCCTTCAAAATCTTTTAGGCAGATAAATGTGGACTCCTTTCACCTTTCTGAAGACAGTGATCCTGATGAATGGAGTGGTAGTATAACAACAAAAAAGCCCAAGCCTCGGGAGCACCCTCAAGAGGAGGAACTACAAAAGTTTAAGAAAGAATTCGAAGCATGGCAATCTGCAAGGTTTAAAGAATGTTCAAAGATCGTTGAACATGACACCATCTCCACTGACCAGTGGATAGCTCAAGAGAGTCTCAACAAGGAAAAATTGGCTCGTTATGCAAACTCGTCAACAAAATTCGAAGATCTAAAAAAGTCCAGATCTTTAAATGCAGATGAAAACAGGTCGTTTCCTATGAGGAGGAAAACATTAAGTGAAGACTTTGATCAGGGAAATGCTGCACCAACTAGGATAGTGATCCTGAGGCCTGGTTTTGACAATATTAGTAATCCAGAAGAAGCATTTGCCAGCTCATCAGGTGCTTCTGAAGAGAGAAATAATATTGAAGATTTTCTTAAGGAAGTTAAAGAACGGTTGAAATTTGAGTTACTACAGGGGAAAACTTTCAAAAGCGGTGTAGTAAGAGGAGGTGGAATCGAGACGCCATTCAGTGAGAGGCCATCTGACCCAAAACAAATAGCTAAACGTATAGCAAAACAGGTCAGAGAAAGCGTTACAAAAGACCTTGGAACAAATTTGCTTCGTTCTGAATCAACAAGATCTTATCGAGGTGAATATCAGTGCAGTGGAACAGATTCTCCCGAGTTCATCAGCAGAGTTACCAGACGACTTTTATCAGAAAGGCTAAGAAATGTTTTAAAGAGAGAATCACACAATGCTGAAAACAGCTCAAACGACAAGATAACTAATTACAACAGTGACTCAAAAGACGAAACCGATATTCAAAGCAAATCGTTTAGATGTGGGCCTGATGATATGATTCTCCAACGTGAATTGTCTCCTATCAATCTCATGAGGTCAATGTCGGCTCCAGTATCAGGAACATCATTTGGAAAGCTTCTTCTAGAAGATCGACATGTTGTAACCGGGGCTCACATACGAAGGAAGCATGAAGCTAATGAAAAGTTAACAATGAAGGTGAAAAAACAAAGGAAAGATAAGTTTAACTTGAAGGAAAGAGTGTCAAGTTTGAAGTACAGTTTAACTCTCAGGGCAAGGCTGTTTGGGAGAAAGATACATTCAGCTTCTGATTTCCGTGACAATGATCGTAGTTTCGTGAAAGATATCATGAATGGACCAACAGTTATGATGAATATTGCTGACAGACCTGTAAGAAAACAATTCCTCTGTTTCTTTCACAATTTCCAAGATTTATGCACTTATAATTTGTTTGTTAACCAATTTATGAATCTTCATTCTAGGAGAATGCAACTGAGGTTCCACCTAGCCCAGCATCTGTGTGCAGTAGCATCCATGAAGACTTTTATCGGGCTGCATATTGTGCGAGCCCAACAACACCAGGTGCACCTACATCAGATGACAATGATCTTCCTCAAGCTTTTAGAGACATCAGCTCTAATCTAAATGGTATGAGAGTCCAACATTGTTTTCTGTCTAATATCAGTCTCTTTTATGAACATGACTTCATGGGCTTTGGACCATTTGTTCTGACTAGTAATTGTGTATGTCAAAATGGGTCGGGTTGGTTTAACCTAAAACACTTCTTTCCCAACGTATCGAACTTTTCTAATTTAAACAAATAAGCGGCATGCCAAACATGATTACAAAAATTATGTTACTTCAATAATATTAAAAAATTTAATATAATGATTTTGGAGTTCTATACTTTAAAAATGTCATTTTGAGAACTTTTGACCTGTTCGAGTGTTCGACTTGAGCTAATTTCTTGATCTTACATGGATAATACAGACCCAAATTGTTCAAGTCAAAAGTAAATGCTTTGGAATTGCCACCACTTATTTTCAGATTTAATATTACAATTAGCTTAACTATGTAACATCTAACCTTTTGAAATTTTTACAAAGCAAACCAGCAAACATCTAAAGATTATCTTTTGCAAACTTTGTGGTAAAAAAGGGTTTTAATTATTTATTTATTTATTTTAAACTTGACAGAGCTGAGGAAGCAACTGCATCAACTTGAGACCGGGCGATCCGAGGAGACTGTAATTGAAGAACAACCACCCTTTGAGTCTGACATGGTAGAACCTGAAGATGAAGACGAAGCTTTCATACAAGATTTGCTAATTGCTTCCGGTTTATGCAATAATTCATTTGATAAATCTCTATCCAAATTCGACACCTTTGCAAAACCAATAAGCAGCAGGGTCTTTGAGCAAGTAGAGAACTCATATAAAAACAAGAACCAGAACCATAAATCCATAGATCACAGAATATTATTTGATTTGGTAAATGAGGTACTTTCAAAAGTACTAGCTCCTCCTATGCACATATCCAAGCTCAGCAAAGGGACGCTTGCGAGACTGCCACGTGGCAATAGGTTATTGGATAAAGTGTGGAGTATGTTACGTTTGTATCGACACCCGCCCATAGACAAGTCGTTCTATTTCTTTGATACGATGGTGGCTAGAGATTTGGGGTCAACGCCATGGTCAGAATTGGTGAATGAGGATATTGATTGTGTAGCGAAAGAGATGGAGTGTTGGATCATGAGAGATCTTGTGGAAGAAAGTGTGAAGGATATGAGTGACTTTAAACTGTAAAAAGTAAAAAGGAAAACCAGCATGAAATGAGTAGTTGTGTATATATTGAGTGTGAATGAAGTGAGTGAGAGTAGATGGAATAGATGAGGTTGAGTGTGGGCATCTTTTTGTGCTGCTTGATTAGGAAAAGGTAGTATATTTTGAGTGTTCTTTTTCTCTTTTCTTTCTTTTTAGGTCTATTGCATGCCAAATTATTTAGCTATAAAAAGTCTATTCAATGAGCATATTATAATACTCATAATGAGTTAATGGTCATGAGTTACAAAGTTGAGAATATATAATTGATTGTTATTCTACATTCTGATTGAATTTCATTTACCTATCAATGACTTAATTTTTACTAACAGTAGAGTTTGAAAATCAAATAATTTAAGATGTTAGTAATATATATAAGATGTTGTATTACTTAATTTGAAAATTAGTTTTAAATTGATTTAAATGTAGTATAGAGTAGTGGAGATAGTTAATTAAATAAGAGAGTTTTATTATGTTTGGTGAACCTTGTTATACACAAATCATAATTGTGGAGGTAGGCAGGTGAACTACAGAGAAGCTATTTGGATATGATGACTCTTTTGAATCACAAGCAGTTCATGGGATGGTAGTCTTCCACACTATAAATATAAATGCTAGACATATCAACATCATAACACTTTCAGATAGGATGCAACATCAATAGATGGCATCTTTAACTAAAACTCAAATATTATTTAGTGTCATTTACTTAATAACATTAATTAGTGAGCTTGTTAAACATAATACTTTCATCATGCATATAAGTAATGCATGTTATGTTTTTCAGTTTTTTGTTGATTGGTATTGGTGTAAAGACATATCACATATATGCCAAACAATTTGTTGGTTAGTATATATGTTTGAATATTTAAAGTGGTATGTTATTTACAAAAATCATTTTGAAATTAGGAATGTGCATGCATGCTATGGCTTTACATGTTTCAAACTAAAAATATAAAATTAATGACCTTGGTTTGAGATACTACATACAGTGGTAGAACATGAACATCATTTTCGAAAGAGACAAAATGTAATAATTTTGAAGGGCCCACGGTTCTTCTCTACCTCTACTAAGTTCCTCCGCTGATAAAGTTATTCAAATGTTTGATTGCTTAACATCAAATTATGTCAATATCTATATCTTCATATTTTTAATGTTAAATTTAAATTATTTCTTCATTAATATGTCTTCACGTCCACGCCTTCAGACACTTAGAATCCGAGCACACGTCTTTTGTTTAGACTACCCGCATCCATCACGAGATGGGGTATGAGAGAGCCGGCCACGAGTGTGAAGACCATCGCCCCTCTTCGTGAGGGGGGGGGGGGGGGGGGGGGGGGGCTCACGGTCACGAGTGTGACCACCATCGCGAGTGTGAGCGGTTTTTTTTTTCTTATGATGTGAAGCATGTGATGGATGCAGAGTTTGTGTGATGGGATGAGGGAATGGTGGGAAAATAATGTGACGCTGATGTGACAAGCAAAAAAGTATGTGAAACATGTGATGAATGTTGATGGTCTTAGGAGGAATTAGAATTGACAATTCCATTGTCATTGTGTTTGGTTGGGGAGGGTCATTGACCTGAATTGAGAAATCCTTAATATAGATAACTGAATAATCCTTTTCCTAACAAGAGGAATTGGGAAATCCTTAAATGACAGAATTCATCATCCTTCATTCTTCATCATCCTTTTTAGTAATCTCTATCAAAATCATTATACTTCATTTATATGCATATATATGTAAATGTATTTTTTAAATTTTTTTGTTGCATTATACGCTTATGTATGTTATCGATCTTCATTATGATAATAATGGTACCTGTGGTTGTACCTAATTTGCAGATGTAATTCTTTAAATTTAAAAATTACACTACTACGTGGTTAGCATTTTATTTTAGTTTTGGTCTTATACACTAACTTCTATTAAGTCTAACAGTTAGAAGAGTGACATATTTTTGAGTTATCCTTATTACCAAACAAGGATTGTCTTTTATAATTGTTTCTATACATGTTTTTTGAGATATTTTAAACCTTCACCAATTACCAAATACTCTAATTCTTTCTCTTTAACTTGATAACCCGTAGATGTCTCTCTACCCTTAGCTTTCTCTCCATCTCTCATTTTCCCTTCCTCACTCTCTCTCTAAACATCTAACGCCACTGTCTTCGGTGACGAGGGTAAACTACATGGGAAGATAACATGTTCTCGTTCGATTTGCCTTGTTCTATACTCGGCATTATTTCCTAAGGTAAGGTCGTAAGGAAATTGGTGGAAGGTCGACGATGGTGGGATTGTTCACTAAACTCCTGCAACAACATTAACAACCTTTAACACTTACTCACGTCGTTAAGCCTAAGGTGTCATCCATAAACAATAACCAAAGGTTAGCATCTAGGAATTTTAGCATGTTCCGCTTAATGGCCACTAGTCTAGTATTAGGTTGAACTACCGTTTTGATAGTGCCCAAAGGCCCAAAGCCATGATGCCTTGGGCCGAAGCCCAGCTCCCCCCCCCCCCCCCCCCCCCCCCCCCCTCCTTTAGGCTAGCCATGAGTGTATTCCACTAATTTTTTTATAATATTTTCTTTTGATTTGAAACATTTATTGAACTAGTGAGTATGGGAATTTTGTAGAAGGATATGAAAACTCTCTAATCAATTTCATGGAATTTTGAGTAGATACCCTCTATCAAATATTTTGATACGCTCCTGTTTGTTAGGAAATTTAATTTAAGATACAAGAAATAGAGAGATCCCTGAATAATCAATCATTCATATACCAAGGTTAATGTCCTTATGTTGTATTTCTCTCTATACACTCTGTAAGAAATCAACTCCAATATAGTTGAAGATAACTACCAGGGGCAAAATCGTATTTTGATGTTTAGAAAATGCCAAAATCAATTATATAGCTGTTATAAAATGGTTACGTAAAGTTACAACACTTAAGTGAATTACGTGCACAGCCAAGCATTAGCTGATCACCTCAACATTTAGCTGAGCACGCTAATAAGTTCTAACACATATGATTAGAGAATTCACATACATACCAACTTTGTATTTCTGATTAGGTTTCATGGTGCAACCCCGAGCCCTGCACCAAGGCACCCTTGGACCCCACGAGGGGGCGTAACCTCCTCCATTTCAGTTGTTTCTAGGTTTTGGATTGCTAAATCGTAAACAAATATGCACTCCATACCACTCTGACTCATTTTCATATTTAACTAAATCCTTACATTACACTAGCTAAAATATATAACACTATTTTCCGTATTTATTTGCTTTATTAATTTCCTTTCTTGCTCTATTCAATTTCTAACTTTTTTTTTCCAATCGAAACCATATTTCTACAGCCACAATATTTGTTTGTTACTTTTAAAGAAAAGTAACGTGATTTATTTTTATATAACTTACTTAGATGAGTATATATGTATATCACATAATTAAAACACTAAAAAGGGAAATATGAGAGTGGGGTCAGTTTACCCGCAGTCAGCGGAAACAATCACGCCGACAACGTGGAAACATTCCTCCGGTACTTGCCGACCCTGTCACTTAAGAATTAATTCAATTTAATTAATTTAGTAAATAAAATTAAATAAATAAATAAATGTATAAATAATAATCAATGTTCTGAAAGGTAACTACTAAGTGTGTGTCTTGTTGCCTTTGTTTTTTTAGCTGCAGAAGAAGTAGGAGTCGGTGTATTTGAACCATATTACTGTATTCTTGATTGATAAATTATATAAGACTAGCATTGTATCCTGCGCAATGCGGCGGCGTTAAACAGTTTGTGTTCAATAACATGTCGATTTCAAGAATGTAAAAGGTATACTACTCACAGAATATGGTGCGAGCAAATATTTTCTAATCAACATCTCCATTTTCTTTTAACTTTTTCTAATTATCTGTATTTCTTCTTTTCCCATAAACTCTTTTATTAATTTTTAAGATAATTTATGTAGAACAATAAATTAAGAAAAAAATACATAAATAGTTACATAGATAAATATTCTATTTTTGAAAATTTTGTTTGTGTCATGTTTGATGAGTTTTAATAGTAGTTACCATTAATTAGTTGAGGAAATTAAGGAGATAAATGATTGGGCTATTGCTTTAAGAGTTTGTACTATTTGCATAAAAACATATACTACTTAAAATTAAGTAGTCTTAAAATTTTTAAGAGAGAGAATGTTAAATGCTTTATAATATAGTATATATATAGATAATTTAACTGCATTTACTTTGGAGATTATAATTTGAGTTAATTATAAAATTAGTTCCTTAACTTTGTTATTTATTCTGATTTTATCATTTAACTTTAAAAGTGATTAGAATAGTTATTTAAGATCGATTTTGTGATCTAAGTGGTCCTTTCTAACATTCGATGTTAGTTAAAATAGGGTAACATGTTAATTCTACCCTTTTGTTTCTATTTTATTCTTTTATTTTTAACTTTTACTCATTTTATATATTAATTTATAATTAAATATTGTTTCAAGATAAAATAATAAATTAACGTTTTATAAATTAATTATTAACTTTTATATTTAATTTTCAATCTTTTATATTTGATGTTTACCAGTCATTTATTTCTCTCTCTCTTTCTCTCTCTCTCTCTCTCTCTACACCACACACATTCAAATAAACCACCACCACCGCCAACCACCACACCACCGCCACCACACATATTTGATGTTTTCAGGTGGTTTTAGAAGAAAGGACAGAGAAAAATGGTCGTAATAGATGTGAAGTCAAAGCAAGAGCTTCATAAACTTGTGAAACCATCACATCACCGCCTAATCTTTCTCTCTGTCTTTCTCACGTTGAAAGCACCATCGCCTCCTCCTCGTCCCTCTCTCTTTTACAAGATTTGGGTATAGATATAGGGTTTTTACACGATTTAGGTACATATCTAGGGTTTTTGTTGCATAAAGCGGTCGATGGTTGGATTTTTGGTGGTGGTGGCTAGGGTTTTCTATGGTGGCAGTAGATGGGGGGTGTTGGTAGAGTGTGAAGTGGCGGTGGCGGAGTGGTGGCTAGGGTTTTCTGCAGTGACTGAATGCGCGAGCGGTTGGCGGTAGCTGTTCTCAGAGGAGGATAAGGGTGGTGGACTGGTGGTTAATCGCATTCTGGTAGACAGAGTGTCAAAGTGAGAGAGCGAAAGAGGAGAGAGAGAGTGCGTGTGTATAGAGAGTGAGAGAATATATATTTTTATATATTTAAAAAATACTTAAATATTATTTAAATCAATAACAATTAAAAAAAATGATAAAAGGATGAAACTACCCTTGATTTAACAGAGTTGATTAACGGTTAACTAACAAAAGGACCTTTTTCGCTACAAACTTGTCTTAAAGGACTATCCTAGTCACTTTTGAAGTTAAATGATCAAATCGGAAGAAATGACAAAGTTAAATGACGAATTTGACAATAACTCTTACAATTTATATTAAAATTTAGTTACTTTTTTAAACAAAAAATAACTAACCAACTAGTTAACAAATTTTCAGGTAACTAATTTTTCGGTTTAAGATTAGCTATAAATATATTTGATAAGTTAGTGCTATGTCACGAATTAACAATTAATGAACACCTTATCCACTTTACCGACTAAAAAGTTGGTGACACCCTCGTAATTCCTAGCCATACACTTTATATGTATGGATACGTTGCTTGATAACATACCATGATCTGGACCCGAGTACCCGACCATCCGACCTCACTATGAATTCTAACGTAAAGAACTAAATGTTAATTTTCTTCTGAACGTCAAACACACACACCTAATTTACACTTTATGTCCTTAACAAGACTTGAACCCTCAACCTCTAAGAAGGAGAGACACCTTAGTCATACCTTGGTACCGCTAGGTCAAAGACCTTTTGGTAACTAAATGTTATATCACATCGTTTTTATTATTGTGGGTAGTATTGTAACACCATTAATACTTACCGCAAATTACGTCTGTATAAACCGTCATTAATGAGTAAGAATTAAATTTTTTCTAAATACCCTTTATTAATACGTCATTAATAAACCAATAATATCTATAGGATGGTACTCTCAATAACATCAATTACTCATTAATAACACATTACCGAGGTTTTTAAAAAAAAAATCAAGTTGCACTATTTAATGACTTTACACCGGACGCAATTCACGGTTGAGAATATATATATAAAAGCCCAGGATACTCTATTTAACAAACACTAATAGTGGTTACAAATGATACTCGCGATACTCATACTAAGAATAGTTCTCAAATAAACTAATGGGTACTGTGGGAACCGATCTTGGCCATTGATTAAAATAAACTAATGGTCAATAAAAATGACAGCTCATTAATGACACATTAATGAGAGGTATTTCGTGAAAATCTAGGTTCGATCTTTAATGATAACTCGCCCGGACGTAATTCACGGTTGAAAATTTATATTAAAGACTAAAATACCCTTATTAATATCATTAATGACGGTTACAAATAATACTTGCGATGCTTGCAATAAAAATGGTTCTCAAATGATCTTTTCACTGTGTGTGTGTGTGTGTGTATATATATATATATATTATTGTGAGAATGAATATTTAGTAGAAAATGAGAGAACAAATCCTAGCCATTAATTAAATATTGATCTATTAGATTTAATGGTCTCAATTCATTTGTTGCAATTCATCCTTGTCGTAATTTGTTATATAATGAATAAAATAAAAGGTCATATGTAAACCATCCGTTCAAATCAAATGAAGATAGAAATGAAACATTTGGACTTCATGAAACACAAAACCCATTGGCTACTTATACATGATTCTTGTTTTTGTAGCATGTTTGAGTTCAAGAAAAAGATGAAATGCAATTCTCTATTAAACACATTTCATCCACCAGTTAGGGTGTGTATGATAAACTGGTTGAAGTTGTGACTAGGGCTGAGGCTGGATTTGGACCTTGGGCTGGAGCTTAGGTTGATTTATTAATAATCCTAAGCCCAAGCTCAATGCATAATCCACCTGGAAAGACTTTTATTATAAGAGATTATGAGGAATTATGACTCAAAATTTTGACACCCGAACGAGACTTGAGGGTTGGAGATTATAAAAACTAGAATCTCTAAGCCCCTATAATCCCCTATAAGCTCATTACCAAACACACCTTTATAATCCTTTATAAGCCCGTTGTCAAACACATTCTTAATATGCATATGTAACTGTAGACTTCATAATTATAGATTTTAATGCACAATTTAACTCTAAATACAATGTAATTTTTAGATCCAGAAATAAACCCTACCTCAAGTTGAGGCGGGTGAGAATACACTCGCAAGGAATAAGGAGAGGATTTAAGAGAAGAAGATGAAACCCTACCTTAGGTTGAAGATCGATGAATTAGTGGCGAGGAGATAAGAGAATGACATAAATGTGATAGCTGAGGAAGACCCTTTGCGGTGCTTGAGAGAAGGAAAACAATCGCCTAACAAAGAGTTATATAATTCACCCTCAATCATTTAATCCCTTGAGCGGCTCTTAAGAGAGAAGTTATGTGTTGCCGATAAGATACTATGGACGAAATGACCTCACACTCATTGAATCACTTACATAGATGCTTCAGAAGTGACGTTACATGTCAAAATTAGGAGCAGATAGGAAAGTACAATCTCAAAATTAAAAGTAAATTGGGAACAAATATTTTCTAAAATTCGATTGGCTAATTATTGAATTGTTGAGTCATAAAGTTAGCCTTCTGTAATTATAAAATGTAAAAGATTTTTTAAGTAATATATTAGGTTTGTTAAACTATGCTTCTTATTTCATATAGGGTTGTTCAACGGTTCGGTTTTCGGGTTTTTCGGTTTATTCGGTTCGGTTTATTCGGTTTTTGAAAATTTTTAGGTAAAACCGTAACCTAACCGAAAACCGTTTATGAATTCGGTTCGGTTTTCGGTTTTAACCGAATAAACCGAACAAAACTTAATGCCATGTTTCGGGGTGTTCAACGGTTCGGTTTTCGGTTTGTTCGGTTTATTCAGTTCGGTTTAATTCATTTTATCATTTTACATAATCATATTTTTTAATTTATTCATTAATAACTTGTTATTCACAAGATTATACATACAAACTTATTAAGAATGGAAATCGATATACAATATTTTTCACTTGTGTGGTCAGTTGTCTACTCGATTTCACGCTCATCGAATAATAGTAAGTTGACATGGTTATAATGATGATACGATCATGATTAATTACAAAGATTAATGAGTATTATTTCATTCTAGCATGGTATACATAAATATATCTACATATATGAACTTAGGATAGTAATATAAATATAAAAATTAGTTTTATGTAATTCGGTTTTTTCGGTTTTTTCGGTTTAGTAATTTTCAAAACCGTAACCGAACCAAAGACCGATTACCATAATCGGAATCGGTTCATGAACCGAACTGAAAACCATATTCCAATTCGGTTCAGTTTTTTCGGTTTTTTAATCGGTTCAGTTTTCGGTTTAAACGGTTATGACCCGAATACTGAACACCCCTAATTTCATATATTTTTACTATGGTTATACTTTTTTTTATTTTATATACTTTTAAGGGGTCGTCACTATTTGCTTTCTTTAAGATACTAACACTAATTTTTTTTAATATATTATAAAATCTAGACAACAAGTTACAAGTTAGTTTTGGATTTTTAAATTATTTTTTATACCAAATAGTTATTCTTATTATTGCTATTATTTTGCTACATCACCCTTTGCTTTCTTATGGAGTTGTATCCTTGTATTTAGTGGTCTCCATCTTTGGGAACTTTTTTATTTATAATTTATTTACTTTTCAAAAAAAATAAATAAATAAAGGATGAAGATGTGATGAACCCTAAAACAAGATGAAAACTGTAAATTTGAAACCTTATATCATATCCAAAAATTTTAGAAACCGTTCAAAATTGTATAAATATGAAGATGTTCAATATGCAAACAATCAAACAAAATCGAAACCGTTGAATCTGAAAACCATTCAAAATCGTTGAATATACCAACCCTTTGGTGTAGATCTCACGATGAAACACAAGATTTACATGAATAAGAAGATGCCATTTATGAAAAATTCTGTTGAACCTAAAACCCCAACATGACCAAATCGCAAATTAATTAAAAAAATTCCAAACCTTTAAACTGAAATTGTATCCCAAACCTTGAAGAACACATAAACACAAATCATAAAGAACAAGGGATCAAATATCCAATTCGGATATAAACCCTAAAAGCTTCATCTTCAAGACCATAAATTGTATATCGTACTAATATGCTACATCACGTGATCGTGCCACTATACCCTAAATCGAAACTCTAAAATAAGATGGACACAAATGATGTTAAAAAATGAAGTCGATGAAGATGAATGAGATGAACTCAAATCTTGATGAAACTGAATTGCTCCTTTAAACCTTCAAAAACTTTAACTAAAATCGAAATCTCCCTTTAAAGTTGCCATGGATGTGATCGAAAGCACTTTGTAATCGCTCTGGATGTGATCCGAAACTGAAAATGCATTATCCGGTTTTTGTTCATCAACTATAATCACAACGGTAATAGAAAACACTCACAATTGAAATGTCCAGATTTATTATTATTATTATTATTATTATTATTATTATTATTATTATTATTATTATTATTATTGTTATTATTATTATTATTATGTTTGAAACAAAAGATGGGAAATCTCACTAACTCTTTCCTTAAACCTGAAAATAGTAATGGCTTGTCCATATATTTTTGGAATGATGTGTGGTTAGGTCAAATATGTCTAGCAGAAAAGTCCCAAGACTCTTCTTGAAATTTGGTAATAAAATACATCGGGTAGCGATATGGGGAATTGGTCTCCATCGGGATGGGAGTGGGATATTGGGGAATCGTCAAAGGTTCTGGGCAGGGTGGCGGGGGAACACATTAAACTTCTTCAACTTCTCTCCTCTGTTTCCTTGCAAAAAGAAAATAATGACGTTTGGTCCTGGTCAGTTAGCTTGGATAAGAACTACTCAGTGAAAATGATGCGCAAATTACTTGAAGAGAAATTGACAGCAGCTAGTCAACATCAAGACCATGCACATCAAGAATAGACTTTTTGGTCAAATTTAGTGCCAAAAAAGGTGTGCATTTTTGCGTGGAGAGCGAACGGTAGGAGACTACCGGTGAGGGTAGCAGACAATGGTGTGGATGTACCTTCAATCTTATGTCCTTGATGCACAACTAGTATAGAAAACGTTGAACACACAATTTTTTATTGCCCCTCGTGGTATGGTCTGACATACATAGATGGTGGAGATGGTAGTCAGAGGTGGTGCAAACTTCAAAGACTTGGAATTGTTTACGTCAAGATCACTTTCTCCATGGCATATGAAAATATGTTCACTTGTTATAAGAATGACAACTTATCTAATATGGAAAAATAAAAACTTGAAGGTATTCTCACGGCGCAGATCTAGCACGGAAAATGCAATTTTTGAAACACAATTGTTTTTGTTCCAGTGGCTAAAATACCAGGGCAAAACACGCAAGAAGATAAGTTGGGTGGATTGGTTAGTGTCTCCTAGTTCGATGAGTAAACTGTAATGATGTTAGAGTAATGGTTCGAATAATGTAAACATTCTGTTACCTTACAACTTATACGGTAACGGTGGTGGTTATACAACTGGACGCATGTACTTCGTTATTTTAATTTTATAAAATAACATTTGCTTTTCAAAAAATAATGTTTGAAACAATGTAATTAACCTACATTCTATCATACGTTATAATACACTACATGATAGATTTTAAGACTTTGATATATTAAATGGTAGTTTTTAAGTAGATCACACATAGTAACAAAAAAAAGATAATTTGTATATGTTTTTTAGAAACTAAACCGTTAATTCTATAAGAAAATAAAGGTTTATGTACTACACGTCTTTTTAACTATTTTGTAAACAAAATATTTTGATATAATCCGTCTGCATTATTTGATTATGAAAACAAGTATTAGAATATTCTTTATAATCCTATGTTTTTTTTCTAAAAAAAGTAAAATACGATATTACTTATATAGTTATAGGGGAGGGTTCATGCGAGAACCGTTGTTAGTACGAGAACTGCGAGAACCGATCTCAGCCGTTCCTTGGATATGAGAAGTTAAACGGATGGAGAGCGTGGAGGGATAGAGTGTGGTAGAGTGCATGTGAGGAATTCATGGGTGGGCAATGACATTGAAGGAGGAAAAATTGGACGGCTTAAATTGGTTCTCACGGTTCTCGCACTAAGAATGATTCTCGCATGAACTTTTTCCTATAGTTATATTACTTATGTCATTTACAGTTTATTCTATGTATAGTAATAAAAGTATGAAATGTGACCGTTAATGTTACATGGCTGTCAATATATAGTTACTTATTATGTATTCAAATAATTATTAAATAATTCAAAATCGAAAAAATAAAGATAGAAAATATCTCAGTTTGTCCAATTGTCTTAGAAAAGTGGGAGTATATTTATTTTTAAATTTTTTTTTATTAAAGGAAAGTATAGAAAAATATCATTCCCATACCAATATTGCTTTTTTTATAGTTAAAATTTACTATAGCTACATTATTATTGAACTAACTAGAATCAGAAGTCAATTTAGGACGATAATAATTGCATTCAAAAGGTCACTTATATATATTATTTCCCATTTATGTTATTATAATTCATTTTATAATGCTCCTACTTATTAAAATAGAGAATTACGTACATATTATAATTTATATAGGTATTTTGTTACAAAGTGTTTACTGTGTTAAAGATTTATCATGGTATATAACAAAATTTGGGTTTTTTATTATTGTTATAATAAATTTTTGTAATCCTCTTGTGTGTAATTTGTTGTATATAATAATAATTTATATAAATTTTATTATATAGGATAAAACTTACAACGAGACGTAAAATATTAGTTACATATATCTCGTAAAAGAATTATATACATATAATAAGAGGATTTTGAAAGTTTTATTTATTTTACTATAATTCTCCGTGTGTATGCTTAGCAAGAAAAATGTTTTTCCGAAACCTTATTATGATAATTTATATAAGAAAAAAGTTACAGAATAATAATCATATTTGAAAACAGTTCTACTAGGATTACATTCACTTCTTAACTTTACATTGTAAGATTTTTTATAGACAATTTTTATAAATTTCTTTAACTTAATTACAATTATATTATATGAAATAAATTGTTAAGAAAAATAATGATAATATTAGGCTAAAATAGGCACATGCCATTCACCTCCGCAGTCCAATTATGTCTTTGTCTTTATTGTCCGCCATTTTCTTTTCCTTCACTTTTCCTCCTCCATACTTTAATTTTCAACTTCTACTCCACTGCAGCTGACTCTCTCCTCTCCTCTGTTCTTGTCATTTGTCATTTTCCAACACACAATTCGATCATGCTACTCAAATCCCACAACTGAGAACAAAATCCCAAATCACAATTGGAATTCGAATTCTCATGGAGCAGCAAGACGAAGGCAATAATAATAATAACAACAACACCGCAGCAGGGATGTTCGTCAAAGTAATGACTGATGAACAGATGGAAGTTCTTCGCAAACAAATCGCGATTTATGCTACCATTTGCGAACAGCTTGTTGATTTGCACAAATCGCTTACTTCCCATCACGATCTTGCAGGTTTCTTTCTCTGTCTTGTGTGAACACCTCTTCGTTTTCCATTTACTTTGACTTTTTTCACTTCAATTTCTTTTAGTCTCGTGGGTTTTCTTGGAGGCTAGGGTATTTGGATCGTCTGTGATTTCGCTTTCATTTTAATCCTCTTGTTGCAGTAGTTATTGCTTGTTAGTTTGTCAGATTTAGTTTATAGTTTTCAATTACTGATTCCTTCAATTTTGGTTAGAAATGTATTGGGTGCTTGTTTGATTGCTTGGATTTTGCTTTTGACTGCTTCCTTTGTCAACTTTGTTTGATCAATTTATGCAATGATTGTGGTTCATTTTAGTGTAAATTTAATGTGTAATCTCTCTAGATTGTTTACATTTTACCTTCTCATAATCTGCTTTTGCGGGATTGGATACTGTTATTGTTGTAGTTTGCATATTTCCTTTGATTCTTTGAATTTCCCCATCATGTCACCTTGATGATCTTTTTATATTGATTAGATTAGAAAAAAGTATCATTTGAGACATTGTACTTGGGCGTTTAGTTATTTATTAATTAATTAATATTTTTTAGCTATTTTCTGCAATTTACTAGTGTTCTTTTAACAAGAATATTGGTTGTTCATATATAACAAGGTTCCACATGCTTTAACTTCTTATCTGTCAATTAAAACAAGATATTAGGGAAGCTTATAAAGCTTAATCTCCTGCCAAATGCCAATTTTCCTTCTAAACATAAAAAAAAAGTAAATCTTTGAGTGGTTCCAAGATTTTAACCAAAAAAGTGTGAGCTTTTTTAAGCTTTTTTCAAGAATGAATAGAAAGCTTTCTTACAAGTTGAAAATGAAATCAAAGGTCTACTAGTTCATCATAACTGCTATGTCATTGATGAATTTCGAATCGTAAGTTTTAATGATTTTATGTTTCTTGAATCCTAAACCCTAAACCCTAAACCCTAAACCCTAAACCGGGTTTAGGGTTTAGGGTTTAGGGTTTAGTTGAATCCCGTTTGTTAGATTTATAATACTTTTCACGTGTCCCAAGTGTTCTTGCATTGATAATATAATAAAATCTGTCAATAATGAAAGGGAAGTGATTTGCACACAACACATATTAGTCATACACAACAAAAAGTGACAGTTTGGACTATTATACCCTTGAATTTGTGGATGAGAATAAAAAATAGTGGGTTGGTAAAGACATAAAAGTCATGATTGTTGTGTATGGCTAATTTGTGTTGTGTACAAATCATCTTCCTGAAAGAAATCTTGATTGTGTTCTTGCAGGAGTTAGACTAGGGAACTTATACAGCGACCCGCTGGTGACATCTGGCGGGCATAAATTTTCTGGTCGGCAACGGTGGACCCCAACACCGGTTCAGCTTCAGATTCTTGAGCGGCTTTTTGATCAAGGAAACGGGACTCCAAGCAAACAGAAAATAAAAGAAATCACATCTGAATTGTCACAACATGGTCAGATTTCTGAAACAAATGTCTACAACTGGTTCCAGAACAGGCGAGCCAGATCTAAGAGAAAGCAGCAAGTTTCTGCACCTAATAATAATAATAATGGTGAATCTGAAGTGGAAACCGAAGTCGAGTCACCCAAGCCACAGCAGAATAATTCAGCATCAACAGCTGATGACAACATGTGTTTTCAGAATCCAAATGTAAGCTCCAGTGTGGATCAACGGGCCAAGAAAGTGGAGCCCGTTTTTCCCTCTGATACTAGCTCAAAACCTGTGGCTAATTCGGGCCAGATGTCATATTATGGAAGTATGTTAGCTAATCCAAGTAAGTATGAAATCACAAGGCACATTTACTGAACTAATATCATCAGCATTCACTCAACAACACAAGTTCTTAGCTATAGGGTATGTTTGACGGAAGAGGCTGATAGCTGTAGCTGGAAGCTAGAAGCTGTTAGCTGATAGCTAGATGCTGTTAGCTGATAGCTGATAGCTGATAGCTGATAGCTGATAGCTGATAGCTGGAAGCTAGAAGCTGTTAGCCGATAGCTGGAAGCTGTTTATTTTATTTATATATGTGTTCGGAAAATTAGGTGGTAGCTGGAGCTTAATAGTGTAAAAGGACAAATTATAAAAATAGGAAGAATTATAAAATAATTAAAGAGGGTATTTAGGTAATTTGGTATATAAAAAGTTTCCAGCTAGTTTTAAAAGCTACTTTAAGAAGTTTTTTGTTTTAGAGCTTTTTTGTTTAAAAAAAGCTTTCAGCTTTTTCATCCAAACATTACTTGTAGCTTTTTCTTTCAAAAGAAAAAGCTACAAGCTCTAATAAGCTTCAAAAAGCTCTATACCAAACATACCCTTAGCTGTTATATTTGGATGATTGGTGTTGAAAATATGTATCTGAAGTAAGACACAAGTTCTCTCTTTTTATCTTATAAATTTTTATAAAGTTCTTAGCAGCTGGTTGTTCCTTTAATGCAGGAATGGACCGGATAATCGGAAAGATGGAAATTCCGGGGAGCTACCAATCATATATGCAAGGTGATGAGTATAACATGACAGGCTGAGACTCAAAACCCGAACATGATTTTGTTGAATTTTCATGGAAAAAATCGCAACAAATATCGGTTTCACTTCCTTAACAAAGTATAGTCTATAGATGCTGAAATTGGTCATTTACATAACTGGATTATGATTTATGAAACTTTATTAATTGTTACGTGTACTTGATTCCTCGCGTTTTGTGGATGATATATACGTAGTGTGTGTTTCTTGTTTGGCTGTTTGATAAAAAACGAATGATTATCGTATTTGTATCCGAATAGTACTGAAACTGTTCTTGTTGCGGTTATTCTAGTTTTGGATCATTTTTTGGCTCCAGTTCTTCGGGTTCAACGGGACGAATGCTAATATTAGACCCATTTTGGAATCTGCTTTTAACTTAGCAAGTAAATCTTTCATGATCATACATTTTCCAGAAATTCAAATTCTTACAGTAATTTAAGTATACAAATGGTATTGAGCGAAGATAGTGGTCGGCCTATTCAAATAAATTTCAATTTTTTCTTACAATGGTATTAAAACCATTGATTTTGTAGCGAGTACGATACTAGGAAAATTACCATGTTAAAACCATTGATTTTTCATGCACTGGCATGTCAACATCACACTCCACTCATTCAACCTGTCACCTTAGATGTCGTTTGTTTTTAAGAAGTTATCATGTGTGATTCTAAATATCATCTTTGAACATTAAGAGGTAGTTTTAACGTTTGAATGTTCATTCTTAATGCTCTTTGTTTTGTAGAACATCTGAATGTTTACAATTGTCTGTTGTATGATATTTCATACTCAACCCTTATTGTGTACCATGCTTCACTGTCCTCTTCATTGTCGTCACAGTGAAGGATGGTACACAATAACGGAGAAAAGGGTATATATATAGAGGAGCGGTGGAGCAAATTTTGGCATGAATTGGTAAAAGAAGATCGTTGTTATAGCAGTCGGAATTTCGCATAGTACTTTATGTGTGTTGCGGAGTATTGTAATACATTGTGATTCGTTGTATTGTATGTATAACATATTGTAATAGTTGTGAGACTGAGGTTTTAAGAGGATTTCCAATCATAATGAAAAGAAAAACCAATAAGCTTTTATATTTCAAAACCTCTTATTGAATTATATTAAGATGTTTTAAGACCCTTTTAGGAAAAAGAAGAGACCCCTTAGAAACTTATAGTGGTAGCAATACTCACAACTCACCACCACCATCATACCATCATGTCAACCACTCAACCACATTATGATTATTTCTCACCACATCAAATTTTAGAACTCACTTAATATCCATTAACTAAGCAAAATTTAAACAAAAACAAAACAAAACAAAAAAAAAACCAGAGATTGACCTACTATTTAACTCCACACACATGATTTGGAAAGTATTCACCATCACACCAAATAGACACTACATGGATTAGGTGTGTTGAATAAAACTGATATCCGAATCCGTTCAAGTTTATGTTAAAGTGGGTTAGTTAAATCGGTTATCAGGAACTGCCAAAATCGGTTATTTCGGGTTACCCGTATTTTTTGCGGTTATATTCCATTTGGGTTTATCCTAAATACTTGGAAATTTATTACAAAGAAAACACCCAACGAAGTAGTCTAGTGTCAATGTAATTAAGCTCACTCCTTGTAATAAATGTCAATAGTTTTCACGTCAAAAAGTTTATTATTTTATATTTTTATAACATAATCATTTCGCTAACTAGCTTGTTAAAAATTGACGGATACGACGTAGTTGAAAACTTTGTAACATTTGACATAAGAGATATATAACTAAGCTAAAATGTCAAAAGCATAAAATAAATCCAAATAGTCATTTTTGTTATACCCAATAGCCATTATAATTAAACTGTACCAGAAATCTACTCGTAACTAATACCCGAATATTAATACGGATCGGTTATCGGTTGAGTTACAAAGATCAAAATAACCGAATTACCCAATACAAAGTAACCGATTACCGAATAGCACCCCTACATGGATGGAGTGGCAAGAGGAAAACACCATATAGTGGTGGAGTCACACCTTCACCACATACACTAACAGTAAATTTTGAGTTTCCCATTTTACCTACAAATCAAGTTGTAAAACATTACACTTCTTAACAAGTTCTTGTAAGAGAGAGGTATTGATAAAATATTAATTAATCTCTAGATTAGTAAGCACGTATACACTACTGATATTACTCGTTTTCCTCACAAACAGAGCAAGGTTACTGAAAAATGTAGTAGTATGATAATTAAATCCATCAAACTTAACTTCGATAGTTCGAGTTTTGCATCAAACATTTTTTCTCTGGTTTTTGGCGACGTATTTGACTTGAGATCAGGAAGATAGCGACCACCTATTGCATTTAACATGTTCACCAAATTTTTTCACACTCCTTCATGTGGTTTGTGAAGATAATAATCAATTAGATCCTTTTTTTACCATCCAAGCTAAAAGCATACATACGGGTTCACCTCTTACTTTCTAAAATAACACCACACTTTGATTTGAGATAGTCGATTTGTGTCCTTGCAAGATGATTTGAGCGAGAATTATCTTTCACACGGAGTTTTTAAAGCTCTCTTGGTTGGTTACTATTACTTGAGATGGTGTGTGTTGATCTTTAGGTGGGTTGGTAGTTTGGATCAGTTTTGTTGGGTTCAAAAACTGTCAAATCAACTTAATACTGTTAATATGTTGAACTTTGAACTTAATACTGCTAGTGCAAAGTTAATACTGATGAAGGTAATTACTACTGCTAGTAGGAGTTATAATTGTTGAAGTTAATAATGGTTGCAGAAGTTAATACTGTTCTACAAACTTAATGTTGCTAGATCAATATTAATATTGTTGAGTTCAGAGTTAATACGGATAGAAGATTTTGAAGATTGATTAAGATAAAGAAGGTTTCTAACAAACAAGGAAAAATTCCGGAGATCAAGAAAGATATGAATTACTCGAAGATAAAGATACGACTGAAGATAAAGTTTGATTTTATATTTATTTTGTAATTCAAAGTATATATATATATATATACATATATACTTTGAAGTGGAATTCTTGGATGGAGAGCGTGGGGGAATCGAGTGTGGCAGGGTGCATGTGAGGAATTCATAAGTGGGCAATGACATTGAAGGAGGGGAATTGGACGGCTAGGATTGAGTCTTCCATTCTTAATTAATTTAAGGTTCTCATTTGAACCTCCCAATATATATATATATATATATATATATATATATATATATATATATATATATATATATATATATATATATATATATATATATATATATATATATATGAATGTCGAATTAGGTTAGAACCTAGTAACTCTATATTCACATTCTTATAGTTTTTGCGTCACGGTCTCTTGTGATCCTTACATTAGAAAAGTATTGTATGTTTGTCATAATAAGGCATATTGGGGCTGTGTTTGTAATCATTTGATTCAAGTGATCAATACAACTGGTGTTTGATAATTAATATTCATTGTTCTTGATTTCTTTCTTGTGTTCTTGTTTAAGTATTAAGGTGCAATTTCGCGACTTCCTTAATATATCTTGGTTTAACTAATTAGTATAAATCGATCCTGATAAGTGGTATCAGAGCAACAATAGGAACTCTCAAGGCAATACATCACAGGCCTTGGTATCACAAGAAGGAATGAGTTTTGATTGGAGTGATTAAGCTGAAGATGCACAACATAACCAAACACTTATGGCACAAGTATCAACGGATGATCTTACAACTAAGGTAAAAACCAAACTTGCTCTAAAGCTTGCATTTACGCTATTAATAAATACAAGGACACAACAAGGTGATGTGTGAGACCATTACTAAGCTGGAAGAGAGGAGAAGGGAAATTGGCCTGATCATAGGTGGTTTTGAAGAACAAGTTAAGGCATACAAAAAGAATGAAATTCAATATCATGATTACTTAGCTTATTGTAAGTGGGAAAACGACAATTTCAGGAAGAACTAGAAACAGTTAAAAAGGAATTGTATAGAATAAGAGCTGAATTTGAAAAAGAAAATGTGCACATAGAGAAATTATGCTAGTGTTTCAAGACTGTTGACAACTTGATTAAGTCTCAGAGGACAAGGTCAAGAAAGGGCTAGGGTACTCAACCACTCCACCACCTTACAATCAAAACTATATTACACCCACCCTGACTCCTTAACTAAGCATAGCAAGGAAGTGTTACCTACTTGTGCCTCTAAGGTTGACCCAACTAAAGAGATCGTTGATGAAACCATAGAGATGGATGAAGAAATAGTTGATGAAGGCAAAAGGATAAAGAATGATAGAGGTAAGAAACCAATTGAGCAACCTAAGAATGAAGCCAAAGGTAGAGATTCAGACAGGTAAGAAACCAATGGTGCAACCTAGGTATGAAGGATAGAACGGAAATAGGAAGAATGAGAAACAGGGAAAACACTCTAGACAAGCCACTATTGTTCCTCCCTGTACTTGTAAACAACATAACCTCAACAAACTGATAAAATCAAGGGAAGAAATGGAGGAAGTTTTCAAAAGCCTAAACCATGTTTCATTTGTGGTAGATATTGCCATAAACTGTTATTATAATCCCATGAACCAAAGGAAAAGGTTTCAAAGACATAACTATACAAATAAAAGTTATGGGAAGAAAAACATGGGAAGTAATGCAAATGTTAACTTGAATCAAGGTTTTTGCAAATACGAGAAGAGTAGCAAAAGGTTTTTCTAATATTGTCACCCCACTATTCTCTATAATAATGGTGGTGACCTCCACAAATCAAGGTGAATGATCAGAGTCAATGACCACACCAATGGATCCCTAACCCCCACCTATCACATAAAGTATAATCTCTCAACACATTTGATAAGCCAACACCCCCAATACTTAATTCATATACAAAGAAACAAAGACCAAGGAAGCTCCTTTCTTTCTTGAGTCTTCACCTAATGAGCCATTTAGTCCTCTTGTGTAACATTCTCGATAAGAGAATATCAATAGGGAAACCACTGGGGATTCTCCCAACTCCAAGAAGACGCTTTCAGAGGAGGAGGATGAGCATGTGGATGATAGGGCTCACACTACTGCTTTTATACAAGGTATAAACATGACAGTATAAACCAAGTATTGTCCTTATTAAGTAATTATTATTCAGATTCTCACAATCCACATTATTACTAACTTTATTTGTTGAAAAGCTAAACAATTAAGAAACATCATTATGTTAAAAATTTATATTTTTGGTAGCTCGTGTAATTTTCAAACCTTCAAACTTTCCAAATTATTGACCCGTTTACAACCTGGCAACCTACTAATGGCCTACCAACCTGTAAATAACAAGCCAACACACACAACCGTACAACTAACGGATTTGAGGGTTGTATTCACATCTTACATTTACAAATTTTAGTGTTTTGAATCATAACACATATATAAAATAAACATAACGGATTCGAGTTTTATGTTTCCAACACATCAACTTTTAATACATTAACCCGAATAAGACATGGTTGTCACCCTAAATAGACATCATTTTGTTTAAATACAAACTAGGTAAAGTTAATAACTGCTGGTTTAACAGAAAAAATTTACTGGATTTGCGTTTTATGGGATTCTAGAACTGGAACAAATCGAAATTGTCTGACAATATATATATGATCTTCATTCTCTCTCAAAACTACTTGCACAGCATTTCCCTTCAGCATCTCAAAACCCTAATTCTAACAACACGTGCCCGCTTTCAACGAGATCAGGTATGTTATTCCTCTTCAATCCATTCAACTCTTGTTGAATCAATCTCTATTTGCTTAACCGAATTGTGTTAATTAAAGAAACAACACATCTTAAATTATGAGCTCGATTGGATTTGTATAATTTTGTTAAATCAAAGCTTGTGGTTCCCTTTTCTTGTCAATTGTTTTGATCGAATTGCTCGTTGATTAATGTATTGAGTTGCTGGAAATTGAAATTGAATTGGGATTGTCTAATTCTGTTCTTTTTTATCGGGAATTGAATCTGAATTATGTGAATCTAACTATGGTCGTCAACAAATTGAACAATCGGGTGGAATCCCTTGGTTGGGGTTGAAGAATATTGATAGAAATGAGATTTAGTTGCTTGTTAAGTAGTTAGTTTCTTATTGATATTATGCTATAAGGCTTTCCTTCAATTTATATGCAGAGAAGATTGCATACAAACTGTTGGAAGATATTGATTTATGTAAAAAAATAATGGAAGCCAACGTATGTGGTGTTAATCATTTGGATTCTGATGTACTTTTGCCTCCACGAAAGCGGCTACTTGCTTGTTTGAAAAAGCAGAATGGTGATGGCAATGGAACACCCTATTCACCATCTGCTTGTAGCTCATTGAATGAGTTAGATGACCGTATCAGTTGCTTATTAAAAGCTCAATTGAGTAACGATAATCCTTCACAAGAGGAGATTGTGGCAGCCTCAAGAGCTGCAGCTGAAGTTGCAGTTAAGATTGCAATGGCTGCAAGAGCTGCAGCTCAGGAGAAGGCAATTATAGCAGCAAAAGCTATGGCTGCTGCCAAGAAAGCATTAGAATTAATAGCAAACATTGATGATAATCAGGAGATATCAAATTCTACAGAACAACAGTTGAAGAAAAATAAAACGAAAAAACAAGTTGAGGTGCAAATGTTGTATAACAATAAGAAACCAACATTAGAGATTGGTAAGACAAATGATGAAGAAGTAGCTCTTAAATTACATCATGCCATAAACAGCTCCCCTAGAATTTCAAAGACTGGTATGCCCTCTGATGTGAAGACTCACAAGAATAAAAAGCTTAAAAGCTCGAGTATCCCAGAAAATGGTAGAACTACCAACGGAAGTATAGTTGGTGAAGGAAATTCTCCTTCTACCTATGAAAAAGAGGTAGAAAACATGACAAAGTCAAAATTGGATAATGGGTCAAAGGCGAAATCTGGTGATGAGAGTACTACTACAACTCTAGGTAGAAAGAGGGGAAGAATGAAACAGAAGAAGCTGCCATTAAGCATCTTTCATAATAGGGATCCAAAGGAAGATTTGACATGTAGGAGCTCATTATCTGTGGGGCCCTCTGCTAAGACTGTTGTTGAGCGGAACCCGTCATGGAAATGCCAGGCGTTTAAGGCACCCGCTTGTGTAAAACAAAACAACGTTATGCAGTTGTGATGTTCATATATTCACTATAACAGGAGCAGTTTGGACAGCAAAGTAGCTGAGGTAAGTTTCCCTTTACTTGGTTCTTGTATGTTAAGCTTCCCAATTATTGCATTTAAGAAAGCCAAATTCTGATTAATATAACATATGTAGGAGATGATGAAAACAGCATTTTAGCTTATCTAAAGATTATAGAAACAGGAGACTCCAACTATACAATTTTGGATCAACTTGAAGACAAAATTTTCCCTTTTGATATTGCAAAAGGATAATTAATTTTTGCTCTACTTTTAAACTTGTTACATAATATATTTGTAAAGTGGGTCTCTTTTGCTGTGATAATATTATGTGTTAAAAAGTTGACTCATTTAATCTCGAATAATATAGATTTTTGTAAGCTTGATTGTTCAGCAGGGAAGTACACAGCATTGCCTTGGTTGTATTCGTTCTGAGATTAAGAAGTTCTTTCATCTTGTGATTGAATTTAATAAGTTCTTTCAATTGTCAATGTACATATGCAGATGCATTATCACTCTTTTTTATTAGCAATCTTATGTGAACTTCTTCTAGGTTATACATTTAAACGAATGAAAAGACGAAAAGGATTCTTAAGAGGGATAACTGAACGATTATTTGATGCCAGTTCTGCAGGGTCAATGTGAAGATGAAGATATTCATTTGGCATCGTGAGATTAGTGGGCTGATTATAAGAGTTGTTGTAGTACAAAAGCTTGAAAGTTTCTCATTAATATTTGTGGTTGTTCGTTGTGTTTGACATGGGTTTGTAAAGACACTGGACAATATTTTCGCTTGAATAACCGAAAATTCTTGTTATGTTTTGGTCAACTTCAAGATTTATCATAATGACAGTGTAACCTGTCTGTTAGTTATTTCCCAGATAATTAGCACCTGATTGCTTGGAGCAAGAATCATTCATTTAGTTTTAGGTCAGATTTCGAGTCCTGAGAAAGTTTGCATAAAAATGTGTGTGATATAGATGTGCCTGAAAGCATGGGTAAAGTTCAGTAGCTTTTGTGATCAAAAGGTCACATGTTTGAGTCATGAAGATGGTCTTTTTGTAACAAGAAGCATAAATCAAGGACATTTGGTGCTTTTCTCTTTTGGGTCTTGGAGTATTTACTTTTGGTGTTGACAAAAAAAAGGCAAAGTGTTCTCGGATTGCGTATTGATGTTTCATTTAGTAAGTACCAAATTCGCTTTCATAGATTAATATAGATATAAGATCCAAAAACACGTTTGGTATTTTGTTATATTACTAGATAAAATGTCCTTATTATATAAAGGTTGAATTTAAAAAATAATATAGTATAAATATTAATAAAAAGATATTTAGTAGTTATAAAAGCATTAAAGAAATAAAAATTTAACGAAACTGGCATGACGTCAACATCTACACCTGGTCACCAGCGGTGAAAACGTCGACACGAGCAGGGCAAACGTGATGACAGAAACCTGGTATCATGATACGAGAGACACGAATGTATTTCTTTTACAAGTCATTGAACATTATTTATGCATATTAAATCTTGTTACTTTTGAGTTCTTTTATCATTACGACATTTTTAGTTTAAGGGAAAATGATCCGTAATGTTAACATCACTTAACTTAGGTGATGTTACACTCACAAATCATTTAAATGAGTATATACTGAAATGACTAAACTACCCTTCATTAAAGTAGATTGTGAGTGTAACATTACCTAAGGTGCGTAATGTTAATATTACGGATGATTTCCCCTTAGTTTAAATATTTGTAATTGATTAATTTGATCTGTTTTCTATTAAATCTAACACAATTTTAGTTCAAATATGTATTAACCAGATTAGACAAATGTGTGATGCGTTGATTTTAAAAATGATACATATTACATTGATAAAAAGAAATTAAACAATTATACCACGCGAAAAACGAAAATTCAAAAAAATGGTGATAGACAATGTCAATATCCAGACTAACAGTGGAAGTGTCAATGCAAGGAGGGGGCGAACGTGTCGGTAAAAATATAGTATCATGATAGAAGATACATGATTATATTTCTTGTACAAGCTATCGAATATTATTGTTTAAATAAAGGGTGCTAAAGTAATAATCTTTAATAATTAACTTTTTAAATCTAAATCAATGACTAAGATCGTCTAATAAATTTTGTTCATGTTAGAAGATTTTTCTAAGATATTGTAAAAGATGTATGTTTTATGATCAAACTTAAAATTGGTTTAAAAAAATGAAAACATGATAACCACAGCCCTAAGAGCTGTGGATAAAAATAAAAAATTAAGATTCTAAGTTTAAACATGGTAATCGTGTGTCAAAATGGAAAGTTTGAATGTTATTTAAAAGACGATTAATATGAATTTTTTGTAAACATCGAATGTTGATTATGTAATATGAGTTATGATTATTAATTTAAGAAATTAAAGTTATCTTTTATACTTTTATCCACAATCCTTAGAACTGGTTATCATTTTTCTAAAAAAATAATACAAATATTAGGTAATTTATTATCGAAGTATGTAATAAACTTTGTAACAATTTATTAAATTAGGTAATCAAACTTCATTATACAATATATACAGTTTGAAGGAATTTTTTTTGTCTTTTGTAACACCGCGATTTTCGAAAACCAGATTTTTCTTTTTTAATTAAAAATTCAAAAATCCAAACTGCGTGGATCCGTTTGTAAACACATATTAAACCAAACCTGTTTTTCAAAACTTACATAAGCAGCGGAATATAAAGTGGCTATTAATTTACAATCAAAAGTCAGCCACGACGTACAAAAGATACCGTTGGTGTTACCATGATTTCGTCCGACCATCACAAAATAAGTTTATAAAACATAGGCAGTAAATATAAGTAGCAAAGACAAGTGTTTCTCCAAAAACATAAGTAAAACCAGCAAATACCCAAGCTCACGCGTCTAAGTACCACCTGCAGTCATGGGAAGAGTATATGTTAGCTATTTAAAGCTAGTGAGCATAAGATAGCATAATCAGTAATATAAACATATCACATATCAACAATAGTATCAAACAGTGCTATCCTAGCATCTCGCAATGAGCTGGCACAACCAGAAGGAAGCATAATCTTGCAGGGTAGCTAGCCCGGCTCAACACTCCTAACTGGGGAAACCAGACACATCAACCGCGCGGGTGGGTGAGCGGGTAGCGGTCCACCGTTGCGTTTCAGGCCAAAGCCTTCATGGGGTACAACAATAAGTCGATCCCCATCCTGCTCGAGGAACGCTGGGTTTGCAACCCCAGGTAGTTGACGGTTATCATCGACCCGCAGGTCTTAAAGCGCCCCAGCTCAACTGCTGGCCCCGTTCAAGGACTATAACCAGCCCCCATATCTAGGATCCGATCACAAACACATAATTGACCCATTCCGGGCCTCATAGCGCACATATCATAACCATATAATATCCATGGTTCAATTCATACATGCTTCTTGCATAATCATAATCATATCATACATCATGTTTCAATTGTTACGTTTGTCATGCATAAACATAGCATACATCAAGGTTAATTACATTTCATGGAATTACTAACACATACTGATAACATGTAATACGGTTATATTAATTCTTATGTTATCATATACTCACCTGAGAGGCTAGAGGCTACAGTAAACAAATATCGTGATCGTCTCGTTCTTCGGAGTCGTACGGTTCACCTATAAGATAATACTCATGTTTAGTCACTTCACATAAGTACATAACTAATACAACTAATATGAATCCCCTAATGATGCCATTAGACTAATTAGAATCCTAAACGAGCATCCCGTACAACGAAACGTCGAAAAACAACAAACAAACCGCGCACTGTGGCTGGTTAGGACCCATGCGATCGCAATGGAGGACCATGCGATCGAAAGGAACCCTATGCGATCGCAAGGGAAGTCCATGCGATCGCAAAGCCCTGCAGAACAGTGTAGTGTCGATTTCCAGCCCCTGTTTTGGCCATTTATCTCATTCAAACTCATTTCCAGCATGTCCAATCCAATTTCCAGTGTTTATATAACATTAAAGGCATCAAAACAAGTCTAGAAACATATACATAACAAGCTCTAATCAAGGATTCAAGGTTTGGGATCAAATTCTTCACCCTTTGACCCATTTGAAACTAGTTATGGAACAAGAGCAATTCTAGCATTTTAATTCATGAATTTGGATTCTAATCACTTACAAATAACCTAGGAACATATTACAACCTTAAAATCAAATCATGAATGGCTAATTGGATTTGGTCATTCTTGACCTAAACTTTAAGAACATGGAGAAGATGAAGAAGATGGACTTACAATTGAGAGAAGATGATGAATTTGGTCTCTCGTGAGTTTTCTTCAAGGGTTCAACAACTAGGCATATGTGTGTGTTAGTGTGTGTATATGTGTGTCTGTGTATGTGTATAGAGAGGAGACCGACTTTGGTCTCTAATAATATCCATATGGGGTATTTTGTTCCCCTTCTCAACTTACAACTTAATACCTGTTTACCCGTTTCAACTAACGGGGATGTTTCCGGAACCCTTATTCAAAACCATTTAATATTATATTAAAATTATCTATTTTCGTTATTATTTTAATATCACCAATACTTACTTATTTTCATAATAATTTAATATTATCTTGATAAAATAATTCTAATATTCATTATAAAACTAAAGATTAGAGCATACCAAAAGTATAAACGACTAGGCCCTTTTTGAGGATGTTACAAATCTACCCTCCTTAAAGAGGATTCCGTCCTCGGAATCCTATCTTACTTACACTCACAATTATAAGTCACCAACAGACTTCTTATAATGAGTAACACCTTCAACCATTAGACCCGCAAGTCTCATCGAGTTAACTTCTTAACTCTAACATATCGGGATTTGTCTGTTCTAAACAGCGCAAAAGTGCACAATGAAAGAAGATCAGACCTCTTATATTCCTATTACAGCTACAGTTCAATTCATCGTTACTTCGAATACCTTCTCTATAGGAACGTATCTACAATTTCTCTTTCTACTATAGTCACACACTTAGTTATAAACTACCACCCTCGTTCTACAATAGACCAACATGAGAATCCTCAATACTATAATCTACTTACTTCCACTAACTACAATGTTAATACTACACAAAAATGCTCTCCTCATTTATTTTCTCATTACTTCTGCCTTTTGAACTCTCGTTTCACAACGCAATTAGTTGTGCTTCCTTTATCAATACGTGTCTGCATCATTCCACCTTCCGCGTCATTCCACCTTTTCTGTAAACATGTGGGGATATCAGACATTCCCCAACCTCTCATGTCCAGTCTGACCAGAGGTAGTGTTTGCACTTTACTAAGACCAACTGGTTATTCTTCTTTCTTAACCGTTTGACCTTCATGTAAAAGATCTCTATATGCTTCCATATTAAGAGAATTTGTTTTTTAAAGGAACTAACTTCATTGTATATAACCAACTTCATTTTTATCAAAAAAATACAGACAAGTTTCATTTTTAAGTCATTGTATGTGTAACACCGTGTTTCACGAGCTTAAAATTAGCGCCAATTTAAACTTTTACAACTTATTTATCAAAAGCTGGCAGCGGATAAAACCACCATTTACAAGAATATCAGATCGTTATCTGACTAAAAAAAACATTTCAAATAGCAGGTGTTACCACAGCTAACAACCGACCATCGGATCACATGCATAAATCTAACAATTAGTGTTCCACAAATAAAAACACTACAATTACCCACGAGTAACCCAAGCTCGCCAGGCCATCAGTCGCTAACCTGCGAAAAAAAGAAAATCTTGCACCGTTAGCTATAACTAGCTAGTGAGCACCAATTTACACATAAGCATCAATAAGCATGCTATCACAACACAGTATGACACACAGAGCTAAACTATCACATAGCGGTGTGCCAACATGTCAGCGGGATCATATCTTGCGAGGTAGCTAGCCTGGCTCAACGATCCAAGCTGGGGAATCAGTCACGACCATCCGCATCGGTGGGGGAGCGAAGAGCAGCCCACCATCACGTTTACCAGTTCCGGTTTGCACCGAGAACCCCATTTCATAACCAGTTTCCGGCTTTCGCCGAGAACCCCATTACAATACCAGTTCCGGCTTTCGCCGAGAACCCCATCATCGTCAAGGAACGGTGGCCTGCAGAGCCGTCACCAAGCGTATACACCGGGTGCCGTTAATCCCCCAATTCCAGACCCTATTGGGCTCCCAGGGACCAGCCTACGTGGCTGACCTTAACCAATCTCCAGGAACTATGAATACAGTTCCCCAATTTGTCCGGACATATAATCAATAACAGATAACTGATCCAATAAGGATCCAATTAGCTTCTGCTCATACTCGATGAGCAGAATACTAAATTACACTTTAAACATAGCATACAGTTGTCACATAAGTCATAACCCTACATGGGTCTATCTCGTATCACTTCACTTATCTATCGTCACCTTTATAACCACACGACACGTGTTATAACACAACATGTCACTTACATAAGTCATAACCCTACATGGGTCTATCTCGTATCAAGTCACTTATCTATATTCACTACTATAACCACATAACACGTGTTATAACACAACACGTCACTTCACCACTTACCTCGCACGTGCATACGTCACTATCATAATCGCACGTTTCAATACACAACAGTTAGCCCTACTTATTGAGTCTCATGGGAAAACCGGTACTCACCTGGAGCCCTCGCTAAGCGGTTACGTCACTCGCGTCTTCCGGTTCCACAGATATACCTAACACAACGCATATACGCTTGGTTATCACTTATACATAGTGCACCTAGGTCGAAACGCAAGTTAAACAAGCTATCAGCCCTGGACCCCCTGTTTGGGATCGCAGGTACAATCCTTGCGGTCGCAGGGTCCCCTAACAACATTCCTTACGGTCGCAAGGATATCCCTTGCGGCTGCAAAAGGCCTTCTATCACAAACACATGTTTCCGATCGTAAGGGAAGTCCCTTACCACCACAAACATGTTTCTAGGGTTGGTTACGATTGTAAGTTATGTACCTACAATCGCAAACCTTATTTCCATCGCCCGTAGGCGGTAAACACCATAAAACAGACCTATACGATCGCATGAACCTACCATATGATCGCATAACACAAACACAAGGCTTACGGTTGCAAGAACCAAGCCTTACGATCGCAACAGACTGAAATTACGCCTACGGCCGTAAAGTTCTTGTCCTACGGCCGTAGAGACCTTCACAATGGCTTACGGTCGTAAGGAACAACCCCTACGGCCGTAAAGACCAAACAACACCCTTACGCCCGTAAAGCCTTTCAGTTACGGTCGTAGGTACTAATCAACACCCTTACGCCCGTAAGCAACAATCCTTACGGCCGTAAGGACCCTCGACACAGTGTTCTTCGTCCCTGTTTCACGACAGCTACTGGAAATCGCGTTTTTAACATACAAACGACCCAATACTCAGTTTTAAACATATGTACGCTTTACTTGACATCCATAGAAACTTATAAACACAATAAACACTAAAACCTAACACAAGAACATGATTTACATCCTCAAATGGATTATCTCCACTTAAAACTCATGAACTAGGTTTATCACAAGAACTACTTACTTGCAAGCTAGAAGACAACACAAAACAGGCTCTAGGCTTGGATGAATCTCTGAATCCAGTTGCAAATTACTTCCTTCCTTGATTTCTACTTCCAAATCTTCAAAGCGTTTGTGTGGGTTTATGCTCACGTATGTGTGTATGTATGTTACTGTGTTTGTAGCAAATGAAATGAAGGGATAAGGGGTATATTATGAACCGACTTTGGGTTTAATAAATTAAACCCGGGTATTTTTGTTCCCCTTTCCAACTTACAACTTGACACACGCTATCCCGTTTCAACTAACGGGGATATCTACGGAATCATTACGCGAAACCGTTTAACATTTTATCACCTTTAAACACGTTTGACACTTTTCACATAACCACTCTAATTAACGCATAACAAGCGTTATCAACTTAAAACACACTAATTTAAATCACTTAAAATCAATGTACAACTATTTAAGCACGAGGTACAACTAAGTACTTCTATGCCCATTTTCAGGATGTTACAGTATGCAACTGGTAACCTGATCGGTAATTTCTTTTTTTTTTGAATTTTTTTAATTAAGATATTCATATGTTCTTGGTGTTCTTCAAGGTATTCTTCACCTTCAACCCACCACCACCGCCTCTCAATCCTTTCACGCCACTCTCCGGCCAATTTCCGGTGAACAGACCGTTGGAGCTTCGTCATTTTTGGTGGGGTTGGTCGAAATCCCCTCCCCTACAATTATATGGCCTCTGATCATCCCCCCGACCCCCCATTAACGCGCAATCGAGCAAAAACAGAAGTCTGGGCGGCTAAAGTTTGTGCCGCCGCGGCGGTGGTCTGAAGCAGCAGAGGCGACGGTGGTGGTGGTTAGCATTTGAAGAGGCGGTAGAGAGAGAGCATTTTAATCTGTAACACAAAACCCTTAGTTCTAGAATGAAGAGAGAGAGAGAGAGAGAGAGAGAGATACTTCCGGCTAGGGTTTAATCGAGAGGGTCTTCGATCGATCTTTAACCCACACACCCACGGCTGTGACTACAGTCGGCACAGTTGATGAGTTCGCAGCATAACACTGTGGTGGTGAGCAACTCTAGATTTGCTCCAGTAGTGTTGATGAGGTCGCAACATAGGCGGCGCTGTTTAGGGCTACGCAGGCACAGGGAGGAGTTATCGTGGAATGTAACAATGGTGGTGGGAGGGTTCTTCTTTTCATCTTCATCATCAACACCCCTTTCATCTTTCATCAACACCCCTTTTGATTGAATCTGAATGAAGAACATGTAAAAGTTGAAGAACAATAAGTATTTTTTAATTACATTAATTTAAAAATAAAAAAAATAAGGGAGAAACCGGTTGGTAACCTGGTATCACAGGTTAAATGTATACAATGACGTAAAAATGAAACTTGTTTGTATTTTTTTTGATAAAAAATGAAGTTGGTTGTATACAATGGTAATTTCGCTATAGTTTGTTGTATTTTCGCGCAATTTGCCCTTTAACCAACGGTGGAAACATCAACGCAAGTGGAAGGGCATACTTGACGGTAGAAATGTAGTTCATGATACGAAGAGATGTGATGTATATTTTATATAAGCCCAAT
The DNA here is from genome assembly GCA_947179395.2 of Pulicaria dysenterica. Classification (NCBI taxonomy): domain Eukaryota; kingdom Viridiplantae; phylum Streptophyta; class Magnoliopsida; order Asterales; family Asteraceae; genus Pulicaria; species Pulicaria dysenterica. Next base: position 74,805,806 of record OX359290.1, on the reverse strand, counting down.
CATCATTATCACAATTGCGGTTAATAAAGTTGAATCTTATTGGTTAAGATAAAAAAGGAATTTAAAATGATTATAAAATATTTTAGAATGATAAAACTAAAAATTTGGTTAACTATGATATATTGTAATATTATAAAGGGGTAAATATGATATTTATAAATTAAGATGGATAAATACGATTTTATATGATTTAATAAGAGTATATATGAAACTATCTCTAATAATTTGGACTCTAAAAAGTCAAAATTGATTTTTTGATTTTAAGTGAATGAATGGTCAAGATTTAATATTTTTATAAATGAATGGTTCAGATTGTCTAATAAATTTTATCAAATTAGTCTTTTATTTATATTAGATGATTAGTGACTTAAGTCAAGTATAAAATTTCAAAGCTTTTTAAATTTTTTTGTAAAGTTATTTAAACACATTTCATTAAAAATTAGAGTAATAATATAATCTTACACTAGACGAGATACTATTTTTACCCGCCACAAAGTGCGGGTAATATTTACTTGTTTAAACTATTACTTAATAGTAAATATTTATATATGCCAATTTAAATTTAATTTCAAGATAAATTTTGATTAATTAAATTGACCCGATAACATTAAATTTTGTCATGTCATCATACATTTTGTAAAAAAATTGATATTTATAATCTTTTTTATGCAGAATTAAAATTAATTTACAACCTTTTTTATAACAAAGTTATATTTAAATCATAAATCGACACAAAATATTATACGTTATCGTTGTTAACAAATATTAATATTTATTTTATCTTTATTAAGTCCATTAATTAACCTTAGGATTTAATGAATAAATATATGTGAGTAATATAAGAAAAGATAAAGTGCACCAAATACAATCGTGTGCTTAAATTATTATCGTATGGAACCGACTTATTTTTTCTTAATAATTACAACAAACATATCAAATGTTACATTGCATGTAATGATACCTCCTAATTAAATTGTCACGTGAGTTCAATTTTTAGGTTGCATGAGTTAGGTTTTCAAGGTAATAGAGTTGGGTTTAAAGGTCCATGGATAGGTAGGAGGTCAAAGATGAGATTATTTGGGGTTATGGGTAGCAAAGATAGGTGGTGTTTGGTGTTTATGAGGGGGTGACTGAGTTTTTCATGATTGTGGGGCTTTCTCTGAGGTCACTAGAGTTGGCATTGATAGTCGATAAGTGGGTAGGTGGTCGGAAATAGGTGGTAGTTGTAAAGCGGCAAAAATTAGGTTTGATGGCAGTTAGAGTTTGAAGGCCGTTGGAATATATAATTGTCATAAGTGATGGTCACCCGAGTTAGGGTTCATCGTATGGTTTCAAATCAAATCATCAATGATTTGGTTATGGTTTCATCCTACAAATCATATGAATTTTGCATATTTGATCTCATTCAATAATTTCGTTAAGGTTTCATTCTGATTTCATATTCGTATGTGATCTTTTTAGATCGTGTGGCTTCATATGCTCTTGGTTATGGTTTAACCCTAGGGTTCTTGTTCTTTGGTAATGAATGTTCCGATCGTATAATATGGCTTCATCATGTTCAACAAACTAGATATAGTGTTTGTTCAGATCTATTTTTGTTTATGAATGTTATGTGGAGATTGATTTTAATTTCACAAATTCTGATTTTGTTCCGGATTTTAGAATTCCGCATGCATGGTTTTGCTATCTAGGCCAAAGATGCTTAGGTTCATTACTGGGTTAAAAACACAAACATTCATGAACATGAAAAAACATTCACAAGTGAATATAAACCCAAAGGCTAGGAAATAATTTAGAATTAAGAAAAAATTAAAATAGACAAGAAACTAATAACCCCTTAAATAAGTACAGCGAGTTACATATATTAGCGCGTTGCAGCGGAGTATTATATGATGAATAAAATAAAAAAGCTTATAACAAAACATATATAATTCAAAATAAAACGAAAAAAATTAAACGATTACGATAGTAATACGTCATTAATTTAATTTTCAAATGATTCAAGTTTTATATTTATGTTATATCAAACATAACAAAATGATTTTAATACATCATTTTCTTCAAATACAAATCGGACCAAGTTTTATATTTCACATTATGTCTAATGTAATCATTTAAAACACATCAAACGTGGAATGCGAGACTCTTCTGTACTCATGCTATTGGATTCATATTTAAATCAACTTAGGTTATTTTTTGTATCACGTCCAATAAAAATATATTTTTTAATAAATATCATATTAGGATAAATTTATATTAAAGTGTAGATAAAAATATTACGGTCAAAACTATATAATTATATTTACGTAAAATATTATATATTAAAAGTTAAGAAAAACAAAGAAGATACAAAACTAATTATATTTATATAAGAATAGTAAAATAAAAAGATTAAATTAAAAAAATGTCGCTCAGTGAAAGAAGAAAACAGGAAGAAAATACATTGAAATAAAAAGATTAAATTAAAAAGAAATCTCGCTTGAAGAAGAAAAAAAGAGAAAGAAAATACATTAAAATAAAACGATTACATTAAAAAGAAATGTCGCTCAGTGAAGAATAAAAAAAAAAGAAAAAAGGAAGAAAATACATTGAATGTGAAACTACAAAAAAAATAAAATAATAAATAACAGCATTTTATAGTGGAGCAGAAGACTCGAACGGTGGACCTTATTGCTACCGTAAGAACACAACTACGCCAGATCTAAAATCTTTTATCTTTGGCAGCCATATAATAAAAAACATATTTTTTTTTTGAAAGGCAGATGTTGTATTAAGTAATATATGCCGAGATTTACACAAGATCAAGCCAAGGATTTACAATTAAGGATATATCATTCCACCAGTAGTGAAATTAGAATATCCCTATAATTCCCGGCTATCCAAAAATGTAACACCACTCTTTTTTTTTTTTTTAAATCTTTAACTACTGATTAGCACTCTAAAATATCAGAGTTTGCGGAAAATAAGCTTACATCACTTTAGTGCTAACGATTTCATAAAAGTAGAATTAAAAGTACTCCTTTCAAAGCTTGGAGCTATCCAACTCAGCAAAGCACTGGGGCATTACCCTCGCTGGAAACTGGTTACATGCATGCACAACATACTTGAAACATAAGCTTTCGCTTAGTGAGCGTACTAACTGAACAGATAAACACATAAAACATGAGTTACTCTTCTCAGGATGTCTCACATCCCATTTATAGTCTGCAAAACAATCAAACTGTTAACTTGTCCTGGGGTATGATCACACCTCGCGCGTAATCAAACCCCTAACGCTTTACTTGGGTATAAGGATCTCAATATACCCCTTTCACTTTACTGGATACAAAGTATCTTCTTTTCTTTGTACAAAGCTTCTCTAAGCCATGTACCTGCTATATTTGTGCACAAACATATCACTTATCATAACTCAGATATCATATTATTCAATTTGTGCATAAATGCATACTATTCATATCAAATACTATAACATAGTGTTACTGAACCTCTGAACAGCATCCTTTAACTTCACATATCAAACATACAATTGATATACTATTCATTTAGTGCACGTACATATGCTAATCTGATTAAAGGTAAGTACACTCACCTTAGCAGCAATTAAACAACTATTCTCTATCACCGAAACGTCAACTCTTATTGCCTACAAGCAATAAACCATACTACATAAACATCTGAACTCAGCTGGGAAAGACACTGATCACATATCAGCACAAACAACTAATCTGAATTCTGGAAGACTGCTTGCGACCGCAAGCAAAACTCATGCGACCGCAAGGTCCTTAACTACCTTCTTACGATCGCAAGGAAAGTCCTATGCAATCGCAAGGGTCCTAAACAACCAAATCTCTAAAACACTTCCTTACGGTCGCAAGTAATCTTACTTACGGCCGCAAGGGACAAAACAACTAAAACACTAAACCACTGCTTGCGATCGCAAGGGATAACCCTTGCGGTCGCAAGGATAGTCGGCACTGCAGGCTTTCTGCTCTGTTCGAAAACAGCATCCGAAAATCAACTATTCACACTTAAAACTTGGTTATACTCAGATTCAATCATAGAAACAAGTTCTACAACATTACTACTAACTTTATATCATAAAACTTGATACAAAACAAGACTAAAACACATGATCCAAGCTACAAACTTGAATTCAACTATGAACCCATTTCTTGACCTAAAAACTCAATTAAACCAAGGAGAACTCTTACCTTATACTTTTGAATTACTATCAAATCGACTTTAGATGTAAACTTTCCCTTGACAATCACAATCCGAATCAAACTTGAGTTATGTGTGTGTACGTGAGTGTGTATATTGCTCCTGATGGTTTGACTACACAAGTCAAGACTAGCACATATATATCTCTAACTTTGGATAATTTACAAAACAGCTCCTGAACTTGCAACTTTCAATCATGTGGCAAATCTAACCCTTCTACTTTATAAACACTAAACACATCCCACACAAGGGCAACTTGCTAACAATGTTTAACACTTAACACATTAATTGATATAACTCATATCTAAGTACTTACGAACTTTGGGGCGTTACAACTCTTCCCCACTTGGGACGATTTCGTCCCCGAAATCTACTGAACAACTAACTGTGCTTCGAATCAAACTGAATGCTACCGTAGCGCACTAGTGGTAGTCTTACATCTCCTCAACTCTGAATGCTATATCAACGCACTGACGATAGTCTTACGGCACTTATCACCTATAAAACCTGACATATACACCTAAGTGTAATCTGAACTCATCATGTGCTTCTACTGTATCCTTACCAATCTTATCTTTTCTTTTCAATTAAGCTATTGACCGAGCTCTATAACTGAACTTCTCATTTCGTGTTACAGAGGGACAACTACTAAAACATCAGCTGGACTCTTTCGAAGATACGATATGACAGGTATCACGAATCTAAATCACTTCATCTAGAAATTCCAGTCTATACTCTATTTTCCATACCTTCGCAGTATTCTCGAAAGGACTTATAAACCGAGGTCCTAACTTACCTTTATTTCTGAATCTGTTAAGCCATATCTACGGTGACGCTTTCAACTACTCGTAATCTCCAATCCGGAGCTCTAATAACAACCCCTTCTCTTTTTTTTTTAACATAACTGGTCTATTTATCTTGTGCAGCCCTAATCCGCTCATTTATCTATGTTACTATCTCTACATTCGATCATCTGTTCAATTCTCTTTTTCTGATCAATCACACCCTAACATATAGGGTTTGACATTCTCTAACATACAACATCTGCTAACATGGCGTACCGACACTCTGCTGGTAACTGTTACTACACAAGAACTCTGAATTCTAAATATATCTTTTCAACCTACTCCAGTGCTTGAAGGTAAATTGAACATCTCTCTAAAACAACTATAACTGAAACTTCGTGTCTAGCAGTCATCTCTTTCACATGTACATATCTACCAACCTCTTAAAAGTATAAATTTCTTTTATCAAAATAACTTGTAACTCTTTGTAAGAATTCTGGGGTTTTGCCGTTATCTATAGTCAGGTTAAACATTAATCAACATATCTCTCTATATCATGTCTCATCCATGGTCACCAAGAATTTATCTACATATCTCTGTACACCTCTGTCGATACCGGGCGTGTTAAAAGCTGAGAGCAATCTACTTCCTCTAAAAGAATTTGTCTCACACATTCCTATAACTGGGTACTCATATTTGGTCATACCGGATCAATTGATCTCGATCATCTCTTACTGACTTAACCGCCTGATCTTTGATACACTGAATCTTGGGCTGCTATCTTTAATTACTTTAATCTTATTAAGTATTGCAGTGATAATTGATTTTCTTACTCAATGCTTCCTTATCTGCATGGTGCCCGACTTTCTGCTCAAAGAATCTACCACTATATTAACTTCATCTAGATGGTCTAAAACCGCATTTTACTAATCCTTTAAAAACTCTAACCACCGTATCTGAAGCTTGTTCAAACTCTTGTGTTTCAGTTCTAAATCATGGGAAGGGTAACTACTTTTATTCATATTTAACTGGGGGGAAATCATAAGTAAAAGCTTTACTACTCTGTATAACGTATCACAACAACTATCCCGTCTCTCATTTCATCTATAAACGTATGCATCGAAGCATTACACAACTTATATTTCAAAGTATCAAATACTTCCTACTGTTCACCTTCCCAATTCAACTTTGCACCCCTATTTGCTAACCACGTAGGGTAATACTAGTTTGGTTCTCTTCTCTAATATTTAACTGATGGTACTCCAACCGCATATCTATCTTTGAACATACAACTTATCTTGAAGCTATGTAAACAATTCATCTACTCTTGAAAAGTGGATACTTATTCTTGCTTGTAACAGTGTTACACTTTCAACAACCTTGACACATTATATACGTACTACTTTCATTTCTCACAATCTGTACTGATATGTCCTCACTGTAAGCTACTAAATCAAATGAAACCTTTATCTGTCAACTAATCACAGTTGAATCATAAACTCTTATATCTCTGGCAGGGCCAATCTATCGGGGCCTTAACTTTTCTGGTCTCGTTTCATATACTACATAAATTCTGAATTTCACTTATCAAGCCGGTGTAATTTCTAGTAATTCATCTATATAGTCACAACTACTGGTATCTCTTAAATCTACTATGACTGTCTTTTCATACTACACTCTTCCACGAAATCTGGACATGTTATACAATCGTGCACCATGTACTTTCTTAGTTTTGCTAATAAGCAACTAGAATACTGACTCTCTTACTATCACCTCTGTTCAACAGTTCTTCTCCACTTGGGGTCTGAACCCATACGGTTCTATGATTATTGTATATTTGAACTTGCTACTAACTCAACAATCAATCTCAATAACTGCTAAAAACTCTTTCATCGCAATTAACGTATACTTAATAAAAACTGACAATTTATATCTCTATTACTCTTTTACTTACATATACTATTCATAATAGTAATCTCATTTACTGCGTCTACCTACAATCACATCAGGCTCCACCTCTTCTTCTTTAGCTATAACTGGAAAACTCTGTCCTTCTTTGGTCAGGGCACTTCTGCTTTCTGGTACTGATCCTCATTATCACAAAACTAGGGTGAGTATTTAATTAACTTTCTCTCTATTGCCGTTAATTTAGAATAACAAACTCATTGTATCTGAACTAATAAACTGTTAGCACACTTAAGGCGAGCTATTTCAAATCTTAGGTCATATGCCTCTACTTTTCACACTTCGTATTTCTGAGTGGGGGAACTAACCCTCCCTGCTGTAATACAACGTCGGTCTCTTACTTGGCACTCTTACCGGCTCAATCTTTCTCCTTGCGTTCAATATTCCCTGCTCTCTCAACTACTCTTCTAACATATAAGACTTATCATCTCGTCCGCTTCATTACAAATAACTGCTGTTACACTTCACCCATATCATTTCTAACATCAGACTATAGCACTGTATTTACAAAAATCTCTATACTATCTTACTCTAAACAAAACTACACATTTCTAACAACTTCTAGGTGATGTCATTTACCAACTCTATCGTTTGTCATCAAACTCGGAAATTATTTTGTGATCTGATTTACATAAGCTTCTAATACGGCTATACTCTAAACAATTCTTTGAACTAAGGCCATGTCAGCCTCAATCTGTGTTTCTAACTTTCTCTACAACAACTTGGTCCACCAGTCTTTCACTGTCTCAAATAATAATCTTAACGCGTACATAGATTTTCTCCCTGGTAGACACCCCCTAATACGGAAAATCTCATTCCGTCTCTATTAATCATTACTACTCACAACTGGATCTAAAATCTTCCCTCCGAAGAGGTATTTTGCATACTGAACAATCTTTACACATCTACCCCTACAACGGGTTCTTTCTTAGCTTTAACTCTTACTAATGCTTTAACCGTAACCTATACTGTTGTATCCACGTACTGCAATAACATACCTTTCTTTTCCTTCTAAAACTTACTCAACCACTTGGTTGATAATATCTGGAACGCTTACATATAGGACTTCACTCTACTTTATCACTGTTGTCTCTTTTACTAAACTGATCTCAAAGTCTTGCAATTCTTCTGTAACAACTCCCTTTAGGGTTACCCATAGGTCTATTGGTTTAAAAATAGGAATTGCCTCTGAAACGTAGGTATCTCTGGTCTCCTGAAGTATACTAGCCTCAGGCTGCTATATCTGACTCGTATCAACTCTTACCACATACTATATACTCATGGTGAGATATCTTTAACATATATTACCATAACAACTTCTCTGTTTCTCATAACAAGGTATGTAATATTATTAATACTACATCTCATATTCTATTCTTATCTTCTTTGCATACTCTGTACAGTCACGTATTACCCATCACTTGATTCACAAGGCACTACCATAACAACTTCAAGCTAAACTGCATACCATATGTTCTTTACACACACTGGCCAGGTGTTGTAAGGGACATATTATACACAACTGTTCTTGGTGTCATCATGGAATACCCCGATTCACAAGCTTAGGTCACATATGGAAAAGTTAACTACACATGCATAAACATTACTACTCATGCTCAAACTGTAAAACAGATAACAATTCATAGCTTCTTACTATTATATGCTCACCAAGGTTACTGTCCCAGGGATAGCTCTACTTTATCTCAAAACCACGGTTTAAGTTCAGACATCACACTCATGTGTGCCCAAATCCCTTAAACCTTGGCTCTGATACCAAGTTGTAACACCACTCTTTTTTTTTAAATCATTAACTACGTAAAATATTATATATTAAAAGTTAAGAAAAACAAAGAAGATACAAAACTAATTATATTTATATAAGAATAGTAAAATAAAAAGATTAAATTAAAAAAATGTCGCTCAGTGAAAGAAGAAAACAGGAAGAAAATACATTGAAATAAAAAGATTAAATTAAAAAGAAATCTCGCTTGAAGAAGAAAAAAAGAGGAAGAAAACACATTAAAATAAAACGATTACATTAAAAAGAAATGTCGCTCAGTGAAGAATAAAAAAAAAGAAAAAAGGAAGAAAATACATTGAATATGAAACTACAAAAAAAAAATAATAAATAACAGCATTTTATAGTGGAGCAGAAGACTCGAACGGTGGACCTTATTGCTACCGTAAGAACACAACTACGCCAGATCTAAAATCTTTTATCTTTGGCAGCCATATAATAAAAAACATATTTTTTTTTGAAAGGCAGATGTTGTATTAAGTAATATATGCCGAGATTTACACAAGATCAAGCCAAGGATTTACAATTAAGGATATATCATTCCACCAGTAGTGAAATTAGAATATCCCTATAATTCCCGGCTATCCAAAAATGTAACACCACTCTTTTTTTTTTTTTTTTAAATCTTTAACTACTGATTAGCACTCTAAAATATCAGAGTTTGCGGAAAATAAGCTTATATCACTTTAGTGCTAACGATTTCATAAAAGTAAAATTAAAAGTACTCCTTTCAAAGCTTGGAGCTATCCAACTCAGCAAAGCACTGGGGCATTACCCTCGCTGGAAACTGGTTACCTGCATGCACAACATACTTGAAACATAAGCTTTCGCTTAGTGAGCGTACTAACTGAACAGATAAACACATAAAACATGAGTTACTCTTCTCAGGATGTCTCACATCCCATTTATAGTCTGCAAAACAATCAAACTGTTAACTTGTCCTGGGGTATGATCACACCTCGCGCGTAATCAAACCCCTGACGCTTTACTTGGGTATAAGGATCTCAATATACCCCTTTCACTTTACTGGATACAAAGTATCTGCTTTTCTTTGTACAAAGCTTCTCTAAGCCATGTACCTGCTATATTTGTGCACAAACATATCACTTATCATAACTCAGATATCATATTATTCACTTTGTGCATAAATGCATACTATTCATATCAAATACTATAACATAGTGTTACTGAACCTCTGAACAGCATCCTTTAACTTCACATATCAAACATACAATTGATATACTATTCATTTAGTGCACGTACATATGCTAATCTGATTAAAGGTAAGTACACTCACCTTAGCAGCAATTAAACAGCTATTCTCTATCACCGAAACGTCAACTCTTATTGCCTACAAGCAATAAAACATACTACATAAACATCTGAACTCAGTTGGGAAAGACACTGATCACATATCAGCACAAACAACTAATCTGAATTCTGGAAGACTGCTTGCGACCGCAAGCAAAACTCATGCCACCGTAAGGTCCTTAACTACCTTCTTACGATCGCAAGGAAAGTCCTATGCGATCGCAAGGGTCCTAAACAACCAAATCTCTAAAACACTTCCTTACGGTCGCAAGTAATCTTACTTACGGCCGCAAGGAACAAAACAACTAAAACACTAAACCACTGCTTGCGATCGCAAGGGATAACCCTTGCGGTCGCAAGGACAGTCGGCACTGCAGGCTTTCTGCTCTGTTCGAAAACAACATCCGAAAATCAACTATTCACACTTAAAACTTGGTTATACTCAGATTCAATCATAGAAACAAGTTCTACAACATTACTACTAACTTTATATCATAAAACTTGATACAAAACAAGACTAAAACACATGATCCAAGCTACAAACTTGAATTCAACTATGAACGCATTTCTTGACCTAAAAACTCAATTAAACCAAGGAGAACTCTTACCTTATACTTCTGAATTACTATCAAATTGACTTTAGATGTAAACTTTCCCTTGACAATCACAATCCGAATCAAACTTGAGTTATGTGTGTGTACGTGAGTGTGTATATTGCTCCTGATGGTTTGACTACACAAGTCAAGACTAGCACATATATATCTCTAACTTTGGATAATTTACAAAACAGCCCCTGAACTTGCAACTTTCAATCATGTGGCAAATCTAACCCTTCTACTTTATAAACACTAAACACATCCCACACAAGGGCAACTTGCTAACCATGTTTAACACTTAACACATTAATTGATATAACTCATATCTAAGTACTTACGAACTTTGGGGCGTTAAAAAAAATACTAAGCCGTTTAGCTTACGAAACCACTCCAAAAACTATACTAACTAATCACAATGCCAAAAAGACGGAGAATATTTAACTCTTGATAACAACTCCAGCCGGATTTAAGATCTAATCTTGCCAAAGAATGTTATTTGCTTTCATTGCTCTCGATTTTATCCAGTGGAATAGAAGTAGTTGTGTGTCTACCAAAATGCCTTTGACCTTGGATTTAGCATTTAAAAATACTAACTCGTTCCGATCCTTCCAAACTAAGTACCCAGCGACTCTAGTGACCAACTTCCAAATGAGATTGTTTCCTTTCGAGCGAATCATTGACTTATCCATATCTTGAAATATTACCGCCGGATGAAAATCAAGTCCCCACCACCTGTGTATCTCTTCCCATAGAGGAAAGAGGTTTGGGCATGAGAAAATTGCATGATCCACATCCTCTATATGATCTCCGCATCTCGGACAAAGTACTGAATTCAGATCAATCCCTCTTGAGTCTAAGTTCTTCAACACCGGTAACCTTTTACGAACCGTCTTTCAAGCAAAGATACATATTTTTTTAGGGACCAAAGAAGACCAAATATACGAGTGTTGAGGCCCGGACCGTTGATAGTGATTGTCTTCCAACCATTCTCTTACTTTCTTTACCGAATACACATTGTTGTCGCTAAGAGCCCATTCCTTTTTATCCGCTTTATTTTGATGCAAAACTAATTGGCCCAATGTACTTTTTAGTTGTTGAAGCTCTGCCGCAACTCTCCCTCTAAACAAAGATTCTTCTCCCAAATCCCATCTCCAAGTTGAGCCGCTCCACGTACCCATTTCCGCCACCTTTTTGTCATGATTCCCCAACTTCCGCAACACTCTAGGAAAGTCATCTGCTAGTAAAGAATTTGCAGCCCATCTTTCGTACCAAAAACTTATTTTTTTGCCATCACCTACTAAAGATTTTTGCAAAGAAGAAAGATCTAGACCTTTGTTAGCTAAGTCCCTCCCCGTACAGATAATTCCTTTCCATAACCCACCCCCCTGTTGAGTGTATGTAAATCCCCCCACCCCCCCTCCCCCCACCCCCCCACCCCCCGGAACCCCCATAAATACTTCTAATTATTTCCGACCAAAAGGATGTGTCATCGCCATTCCAAAACCTCCACCACCATTTACCAATATTTATTGTTAATAACTTCCTAACAAATATTATTATATATAATGACTCATTATAAAAAGTTTGTTGTATATTATTATTATTATTATTATTATTTACTTATTTATGATTATTATTATTATTACTATTATTATTATTATTATTACTATTACTATTATTATTATTGGGGTTAATAAACGGAAAGGTTTTTACAAATATTAAGCACGTTAGAGCCATACGAGTGATTTAGTTCCTCAATGACAACTTTCAAGTGGATTAAAATATTTACATGCATAAATTAAAGAAATTTATCATAGATGACGACTACAATCTAGCTCTCATTAGCAAGAAGAACAACATATGTAAGTACCTACTACATGCTCATTCCTTGACCACTAGTGCTTACGTACGTTGTTCTTTGTGCTAGTGGGAGCTAACATCTATGTATTATTCATATACATTTTCAGTCTTAATTTGTGTTGGTTATTATCCATTCAATCACACTAATTTGATTTTCATTTTTCTGACCTTTTAGATGTTTTTGTATACCTTTAGAATGTTGGGATGAACAAGTATGAAGAAGATTTGTGTCTGGACCGACAAACATATTAATTTTGAAAATTCAACATAGCTTACACGTCAAGCTGAAAAAACACCTAGATTCGGGTGAATATGACTTCATCATATTCATTTGTATTAACGAAAAAGTTGCACAATAACAACACACTTCTATTAAGGGGGTGTTTGTCTTAGCTTATTTTTAGGGCTTATTGACTTATTAGCTTATTTTTAGGGCTTATTATGTTTTTGGTGTTTGACTTAGCTTATTAGCTTAAGCCTATGGGCTTATCTTTAAGCAAAATAAGTCACTTTTGATAAGCCAACTTGAATCAACTTATTTTCTTCCCTAAAAGCTTATTTTTGTATATTTACTATTATACCCTTCCTTATAAATTTGAATCAACTTTTCCTTATTTTAAGTATACAATGTTTAGTCATTTTACAACTTTTTATTATTTTCTCCCTTATAAGCTAATCCAAACACTTTTTTCATTTATAAGCTTATAAGCTAATAAGTTAAAAAGCTAAAAAGCTTAAGCCCATAAAAATAAGCTTCCCCAAACAACCCCTAAAAAACGTCTTATAAAATTCAAAATCATACGATACTAAGAGTCACACCTCATCATAAGAAATTAATCAATCGCATGTATGGATAATAATTTAATGGAGAAGAAATAATAAGGTTATTTATTATTTGTATAAACCCAAGTAAATATTTAGTGTGTAAATATATAAGCGTTATAATTAATTTAATTATCTTAATAGGTTTAAGAGGGTAATTTGGAAACGCAAGGCCTTCGCAAAAACACAAGGTCTTCATGGATCAAGTAGGTCACCTCAAGATCCAGACAGATATCTAGGATTTCTATTGCTCCAGATGTTGGGGAACTACTCTCAAAACCTATCTCCTACACTACTCTCAAAACCTATCTCCTACAAGCATGCAATAACATGCGGTGAGTATGATACATGTGTGGAAGCCATGAAGACAAAGATACATTTCATGTATAATAATCAAGTGTGGGACTTGGTGGACTTGAAAAGGAAGTAAGTCTGTTGGCTGCAAGTGAGTTTTTAGGAAGAAAACATATATGGACGGGAATGTACATACCTTAAAGCTAGTTGGCGGCAAAAGGTTTTACTCAAACTCATGGTGTTGACTATGATATAGCTTTTTTACCAGTAGTAGTCCTTAAGCCAATTAGGATTCTTTTGGCCATAACATCATATTTTGACTATGAAGAATGTCAAAACCGTCTTCCTTAATAGGAAGTTGTCAGATGACGTGTACATGGCCCAATCGAATGGTTTTGGAGATCCTAAGAATCCAGATAAGGTTTGCAAATCGCTAAAATCAAAGCAAACATCCAGAAGCTGTTGCACTTTGATGAGAGAATCAAAAAGTTTGATTTTACCAAAACTTAGTTTGAGTCATGTGTTACACAACATTCATTAAGATGTCGTAACCTTCCTAGTCCGATATGTGGATGACAATACTATTAATTGGAAACGACATACCAGCTTTAGAGGGTGTTAAAGCCTGGTTAAAGTAGGTAAAGTACTTTGAGAGAAGAGACATATTCCGGGAATAAAGATCTATAGGGATAGATTTAGGCAGCTTACCAAACTTAGTCAAAGTACACATATAGATAAGCTCTTGAGGAAATTCAAGATGGGATTCCACGAAGGGATTCATTCTGATGTAAGCTGGCGTAATATCGAGCAAGGGCACAATGTCCGGTGTATGGACCTGATCAGAGAAGGATGCAAGAGACTTCTTATGCTTCGGCAATCTAATTCATCATGTATGTCATGGTTTGTGTACCAGATCTGATGTTTCTTATTCGATAAGCGTCACGAGCCAACACCACTACGATGACAAGTATCCAGATAGCCAACACATTTGGTGTGATCCTTCACTTTTTTTCCAAAAGATTCTGTATAAGTTGTTTTTTTTTTCTATTGGAAAGGTCCTTGAGAGTTTCAATATGGTTTATCATTATATAACTAGCATAGTACTCGCGCAATGTTGCGGCAACAAATTGCTTTTGTTTTGCAACATGTCGCTTTCAATAATATAATGATATGTTATTCACGCAATTCAATGTCACAAAAAAGTTTACTTTAGCTACATGTCCGTTTTTTCAAATTTTCTTTTATTTGCATCAACGATTTTTTAATTTTAAAAATAAATTCTAAAAGGCATTTATATAAGAAAAAAATTTTATATTAATGAAATAAGAAGAGAGAAGTTAATAAGTTTTTGAAAATTGTATTGATATAGGTGGATAATTGTGTTTGTGTGAAAGTATATTTTAAATGAATAAAAATTTAGAAATATATTAGGATAGAGAGTTTAATGCTAGTTAGAAGTAAATTAGGAGAGAGAGTGTGATGGTTAAAGATTGAGTGAATAAGATTAATTTAAATAAAATGAAAGGTCAAGATGTTGTTTTAATTGAATTTTAAGAACTCCTAAAATTAAAAAGGAGAAAAAATGTTAAATGGTTTATATAGTAGTATAGATGATACCGTTAGAAAGGGAGTAACCAATGTCTATGATTATGGAATTATGAATCCGTTGTGCGGAACTAGGTATATGTAACCTTCTCAAAAAACTTTTAAAGTAAAGTATTAGTTGTTAAGAAACTTACATCCATTACATCTATTAACTTTCGTATCATATTGGATCTTTTTAATCTCGTTTTATGTTAGTATCTTATTTTAAAATAAGTAACTTTTTAAAGAATAAACGGTATGAAAATGCAATGAACTTTGTCTTAGTTACCATTGTATACAACCAATTTTAAATTTTTAAAAAATAATACAATTAACTTTCATAATCCTCTCGCTGTATGCAAACAACTTTTTTATGTGTCTGATATTTAATTACATTGTATACAATGAACTTTGTTATAACTTTCATCAACAAGTTGCATATAATGTAAGGATTATTAAAGTTGGTTGTATTATTTTTTTAAAAATAAAGTTGATTGTATATATTGGTAACTAAGATAAAGTTCATTATGTTTTAATGCAATTTGCCTTTTTTTTAAATTAATGGTTTTATATTATTTTTTGCTAAATAATTACTTATTAATTATCAATCTATATTTGTACCTTTCTTACTTTAATTTAAAAAATAATTTTAAATAATACTATAAAACAGTGAAATATACAAATGAAAGATAAAAAAAACAATTAAAGTAACAATTAGATAATAAAGTAAGGTAGAAATAATTATTTTACAATTAGAATATATACGTGGGTGTTAAGAAATCTAGACAAGATAAACATACATAAAGATCGCCCTCTTTTATAATGTCTATATATTTCTTCGATTTATATTCGTTTTAGATAAACACACACTACTAGAAGGCGTGGTCACCATTTTCTGAGGTAGGAAGATAGAATCGGTGTGGATTTGCAGGGCTATCTCTCTCTGGACATGATCTCAGATAGGTCTACATGGAGAAAGATTAGGATTTAGGGTTAGGTAGATAAGAGTTTGCACTTTGAAGCATATGGATATGGTTATGGTTCAACTTTGCTTTTACAAATTAATTTCTAACTAAGAAATTGAACCTAATGTTTGTTATGTTTTTTTGGTTTTACTGTCTTTCTTTATAGGTGTTAGTAGTACCCCAATTGTTTGGGATATAGTTTTTTATACCTTATTTTCTGCCAATGGGGTTTAGCCCGGTTGGTAAGGCGCCCCCCTTCCTCACAAGGGGTTGGGGGATCAGATCCTGCTACATGCAGTGGGTTGGGGGTTTTTCCCATAGGGGTTTCCTCCATGGAGTGAAGGTGTGGTGCTCGAACCTTGTCAAATAACGAGAGGTGGTTGAAAACCCGCCACCAAGCAATTCGAACCCACACTGGAGAGGTGGGGAAGTGTCCCCATTAATTTGCCGGTCAAAAAAAAATTTCTTGTTATACTTTTCCTACATACTTTTTGTTTTCTGTTCTACGCTGACGGAAGTTTTTTTCTGGAAGCAATCTCTCAACCTATGGGTAGATGTACAATTGTCTACCTCTCACCTCCCCATACCCCGCTTTATCGGGATTGGGTATTGTCGTCGTTGATACTATCACACCAGCAATTAAAGATGCACTTGCTAACTTTATAAAAGAAACAATAAATTTGGTAAACTTATTGCTACAGATGTTTCTGTTAATTCAACAAGTAAGAAATTCAATTGAAATAAAACATGGCTTTATAAACTTTAATATTGTTATGTGTAGTACATTATTATCACTTAAACTATTACTATATACTAATACTATATTACATATATTATTATATTATATGTCATTACTATTTACATTGAGATGAAGAATATATAGCATGAGTTACAGAGATTAAGTTAACTTAAAGGCAGGAGTTGCTATGATAAATCAATTACCTAAGTACTTATGGAACCATTCTTCTTCCTTGCAGTAATGATACATAACATTGTATACCTCCATCAGGAGTTTAGGGAACCTGCTTGCAAAGTAGTCATCAAACCCTTCAGGTACAGATCCCAGCAATTCCTGAGTTCAAAACAAACACCATGTTTTTCAGACACTTTTTACCAACTTTAACAATTTTTTCTCACTTTTTCTTTAAAATTGTTACTAAAATGATGAATAATAAGCACTCGAGCTAGAAGCCTCGAAACTTGGTCAATCGTGGCGACTTCCTATATCCGAGCAAACATAAGACAAACCAAATATATTAATCTCGGCATTTAGTTTTTTAAGATATTCATATGTTCTTGCTATCTTCAAGAACATTCTTGACATTCATAGTTCTTGAACCACCACCATCCACCACTACCGCTTTCCACCATGTGCCTCCGAATGGATGTTCTTCATCTTACCATCATTAAGACATTAACCACCACCATCCACCAACACCTTCAACCACCCTCTACCAGTGTCGGCTAATGTTGGCCACCATACACACAACCCAGATTCAAACACACATAGTCACATACAGTTCCAAACAAACAAACAAACACAACCCCATAGCAAAATACACACAAATGGCTACAAGAACACACACTTGTGAATCTGGATCCAAACACACACATGACCAACAGCACCACACTCACGAATTCAAACCCAAATCATACACACAAACCCAGATCCAAACACACAGCAACCAAGATTCAAAGACACACGCGCACTCACATGAACCTTTAATGAAGCATAGTACATTGCATCAATTGTGTGTGTGTGCGTGTTCTAGGCTAAAAAAGATATAACAGAGAAATGATGATACTGATGGTTAATGACATTTTGGTAATAAATAATAACTTAAAGTCTCATGAAAACAGAAAAAAAATGTTAAAGCCCGGAGGATGAAAATGAAAAACGAAACAGAGGAAGCTGATGATTACCGATTAAAAAGTCAAATTATTGACTTTTTACCGCTCTAGAGGATCAACTTTTACTGTGTTGGATTATAACTCTTCGTTTCCTAACCTAAGCCTGTAGTATAGAAACAAGCCGTTAATAATTTAAAGCCCGTTAAAAGCCCAACTAATCAAAACTACCTTAATAGCTCTACTTAGCGCTTCACCTAAAGCGGATGCTTTTTTCTCACGTGCTTGTACAACTTAAGTGCTAACCCTTATCAGTGCTTACCGTTGTTGGAAACTTATAGCATGAAAGTTGTCCAGCTTAATCCATTCTTTCTCCAAACTTCGCCTAAAATGGATTCTACCCTTGTCAGATATTGATTTATTAATATAGTCTTTAATAAAAGTTTTTTTCATTTTAAAACGCCGATGCATTCAAGACTTAAGCATTAGTCCACAGAATATTAACACGATGGTGTACGACATATTAATACACACTAATGCATAAGATATTAATACACACCTCTAAACAAACCAATGCCCAGAATATTAACAAACTGACGCACAACATATTTACATATCGATGCACAATAATAGTAACACAATGGTGCACAAAGTATTAAGCACACACTGATATTCAGAATATTAACACACCCCTGCATAAAATATTAACACACTCATACACAAAATATTAACACACTATTACACGATACCAGTGTTGTAAAACTCGGCCTAGGCGGCCGAGTACTCGGGGAGTACTCGGAAATCGGCCAACTGCCAAGGCGAGTCAGGGCTACTCGGCCATATTACTCGGATTCGGTCAAACTCGGTCCTACTCGGCATTACTCGGACCTACTCGGTCAACCTAACATATTTCTTGGGCCCTATGAACAATTATATATATATATAGGGGAGGGTTCATGCGAGAACCGTTGTTAGTGCGAGAACCGCGAGAACCAATCTCGGCCGTTCCTTAGATATGGGAAGTTTCATGGATGGTGAGCGTGGAGGGATAGAGTGTGGCAGGGTACATGTGAGGAATTCATGGGTGGGCAATGACATTGAAAGAGGAGGAATTGGACGGCTCAGATTGGTTCTCGCGGTTCTCGCACTAAGAATGGTTCTCGCATGAATATATGAGTATTTACGAACATATTACATGTGAATTTTTGAATTTATACATAAATATCCCAATCCGAGTACTCCCCGAGTAATCCCCGCCTAGGCCGAGTACTCGCTACTCCCCGGTCGGCCGCTCGAGTAGCGCCTAGCGAGTTTTACAACATTGCACGATACTAACACACTGAGGTACAATATATCAACACCTTAATGCACAAAGTATTATAACACACTACTTAACTGAATATTAACACACTCATACAGTCATACCCAACATATTAACACACTGATGAACAGGATACGAATACGAGCATAATGATTACATATCAACACACTAATGATCAGAATATTACCACACTCATACCTAACAATTAACACATTGATGCACTAAATTTTAACGGATGCATTATTGTGTATTAGAAAATGTATCACCTAAAGTATCAAATAAATCCACGAACACGCATAAATAACATAAATAACTTCATTTAGGCAATTTCATCAAACATTTTGTATGCATTTTAACAAACACATACTCTATTGTTTAATCTTGTAGTGAAGTAGAAAAGAACTTGAGGAAAACAAAAATGATACAATCTTATGAGAAGATCTTCGTGCAAAATCACATTTAAAAATCAAAAGCTAAATAAATGGGTAGGTTTAATTGTTGTTATTGGATGAGTATAGATAAATGATAAAAAAAAAATTATCAAACTACAGAATCAAACATAAGAGAAGAAGATAGTCACAAGGTGTTTTTGTTTTTCTTTCTAGACCTTTATGGAACGGAAGCACGTGGGTGGCCCAGTGAATATATAGAGATTACCATTATATCCATAAAGATGGAGGGGAACTTGTCAACCCTAAAGCCCTTCCTACCATTTTTATTTTTAATTCCTACTTATTATATCCTTCTTATACGTACAAATATACTGATGCAGTGTGCTCGTGCAAATGCACGCGCACACATATATTACCAAATTGAAAATTTAGGCCCAGTAATTTCCTGTATCTTCCAATTATTTCTATAAATTATAGTGTCACATATGTTATATCATGTCGATATATACTAATATTTCAACTCAAATGATTTAGGAGGTTTTATGCATTAAAATTACTACTCAGGCAACCTTCAATTAATTGTTGACATGTTTGACTCATTTCCATTTAACCTAATTCTTTTGATGTCATCATTTTGACCCATTATCCTAACCGAACCATTCAGAAGAAAACAGGATGAATTCCCAATTCTAGTAATAAGAGATGATGTTTTATATAGTATGTATGTTGCAAAAAGCCAAACCTGAATTTCCTTGGGTAGTTCTCTGTAATGATTCAATTTGTTTCGAATAACACGCAGCAAGTCACGAACACCACTGTATTTATACCGCCTGTATCGTCCAATGTTAGCAATAAATGCAGGTTCCATCTTTTCATCCCATTTTCCACCCAAAGCTACAGGAGCTTTACTTTCTAATGCTCTAAGAATAATGGAATCGACCTCCCTGTCTTCCAATTCTATCCTATCACTAGTGTCCCTTAGAAACGACAATCGCATCTCAGAGTTCCAAAAGAAAGGATGGTGTAACACCTCTGAAGCTTTTGGCCTGACACAAAGAAACAATAACTGAGAGAGCATACAAATGTTTAATTTTTTCGATCCAACAAATTTCAACTTTAATCATATAGCATGAAAATAAAAGCATTCAACAATAGTAGTATTAATTTACAACTTTGAACCTGAGTTCAGCATTAGGGTTTAACAATTGCAGTAAAAGATCCACGGCTTCAGGAATATGCTCCACCAAGAACAGATTCACTCTGTTTTTGGCCACATTCACATCACGTTCAAGATGCTCACCGAACGGATGTCTGCCACAAGTGATGCAGAAGAACATAACACAACCTAAACTAAACAAATCTACAGCCCGTGTTTGCCGTCCGAGAAGTAGTTGTTCAGGTGCTTGCCATCCTGAACTTCCAGAACCTGATGGAACAAATCCTTAAACTCAATTATTTAAAAAACAAACTTCAAAAGTACAAGTTATTTGCTAAAATCTTAGTGAAGCAAGAATTATAATTACAAAAGAATACAAGTTCTGATATCTAGAGAATAAGATGCAAACAAGCTGGACAAATAGCTAGGCTCTTAAGATATATAGATACACACATACATACAACACACGCACTCACACACACATATACAGTTGACATTAGTTACCAGTAGCATGACGTCCCAATGATGACATGTCCCCAACAAGGCGTCTGCTAATGCCCATATCAGAAAGTTTGCCACATAAGCCTTTTTCTTTTCCTATTAACACATTGTGAGGCTTCAAGTCCCGATGAATAATCCCCAACTCATGCAAATGTACAAGGCCAGCAACTATATCTCTATGATACAAATTGATTAAAAACATTCAATCATGTTATTTTCAAAATCCGATCATGATGGTGAAAATAGCTTAGCACAAGTGCTTGAACACACCTCATTAATTTTACCAAGATAGGGGAAGGGTAGCCATTTGGCCTCCACAAATGGATGTCATGCATGACATCATTCACCAAAACTTGAGGGTTTGGAGGTCCTACCTTCTGAAAGGAGTCCGAGTACATCTGAATTAGGTCATAAAGGCTGCAAGCACAACGCTCGAGTGAAAGATAAACGAAGTCATGATCATATTCCACACCGTACCAACGAACGATATTTGGATGTTGGTCAGAAGCAATAAGGTTTTGAATTTCTTTAAAGGCAACATCGTGATGAGCCCTAACAAGGCGTTTCACCGCTACCTTACGACCATCATATATTCCTTCAAGGACAATAGTGCCGTTACTTCCCTTTGCAATTTCTTCATTCGACACAAATAATTTACCTATGGAACGCCCTTCCATGTGGCATTCAATTAAGTGATTAAAATTAAGCGGTGAACCTTTTTCACTATCAATCTCTCCATTTCCAGATTTCCGATGCCTTCTCCTTCTAGAAGCAGAAGATTTCACACTTACTCCATCAGGTTGCTTGTTCAACATTGTAGCCATCAGAGTATGATGGCGATACATAAGAAATCCAATTGCAATAATAAGAACCGAAATAATGACGAATGCTATTCGTCTTTCAGCAAGTACACTTACTCTGTATTTGGACTTTGTTAAAACTTGCGGGCCTGGGATTTCTGGGTCCATGCTAGGCAAAGAAAAAGTTGTTTCAGTCTCGAAATCATTGTCACGGTTATATTTTGGAGACTTGTCAGAATTGGGTAATAAAGGCTCGTTCGCAGGGAGTGAAAGCATTGGAATTTTATGGCCCCCATGCATTTGAAAAGAATCCAAAATCTGAGGGGTGCGTAGCCGATGCACAACAGCTTTTGACTGACATGACAAGGGCATGTTAAAATTCTCACGTGTTTTGGAATCTAGATCGGTATGGTGAGAGTGAGACACAGATGGTCCAGTTATTGAATTTGGATTTTCATGACAAAGCAGAGCGACATCAATGTCGGCTACTGTTACATTCCACAAAACTTTGTCAGAGTTTGGAGCAAATGATGTCAGTAAATAGTCTGTTCTTGTGAAGGAGAGCTGCTTATCAGGTTTCTCGTTTACCACACCAGATCTTGCATGCTTCATGATGCCTTTTTGATTGATGGAATCTGAGGTTTGACTGGTTGATGAGGTTTGTTTAGTATCAGGGGAGCTGTAATGAACTCGTATTAATGTTCCTGTATTAGCATCAACCACAAATGCAGTGGTTTTTTTGGAACCAAGAATAACTCCACCATCCTCTGATACATGTGGCATGATTCTGATGAATTCCTCCATCGTCATATCCATACTCTGCGAGACACAAGAAGTTAGTTGCATAAAAATAGGGTCAAGAAGGTATATCAATGCATGGAAGTCAAGAGGTGGAATTGTTAAAATTTTCACAAAATGGTCAGTTTGGGTTATACTTTGGCTAACCACCGGGTTGCTTGTTCAAGATTTTAGCAATTGACCTACAAAACCTTATTTTGTTTACAACATGGAAGAACCATATATGTGGATATAATATCCTATAAAACGTTCAACTCTTGAGGTTAGATGCTTGAAACAGAAAGGAAATATAAATCAATGACAGAAGATTCTAGGAAAGTAATGCAAGTAAGAAGAGAAAACGATAAGGTTGGTTTAGCTTATTAAATTAATTTTGTAAATGATAACTGTCATCAGAATCAGTGCTGAAGTTTTAGAAAAATTACCATTATGCCAAGATCTGTGTGTGCAAACAACTTCCAATCGTCCCCACAGTCTACAAAATATCTGCCTCCAAAGGCAGATGCATTTTCCTTATCATCATCATGGTTGATAGGAGACTGGTAAGAAGAGTAAATTGATGACCCTGATGCAAATGACCAGATAATCCTACCCGAATCACGATACACCAGATTGATTATACCATCCAAGGCAGCTACAAGAGCAGTGTCCTGATTACTGTTTGAAGAGAGGCGTATGAGTGTATGAAACAGGAAATATTACAAAAATTGTCATCAACATACTAACTAGACAGATCGGCATACATTAAAGTAACACCAAATAACATTTATGTATAGGTAGGAAAATAAATAAATCAACACGTTATGTGTGAATGAGTAACTCTGGTGAAATCTTGAACGGGTGGAACCATGAACTAGTCACAACTACCTAGCAGCAAACCTTGATTAATTGGCTTCTCAAACTATTGCTCTTGTAGTTATGTTGCAAACTAACCATTTAACTAGTTAAATTGCCAACCAAATGCTTAAGTACGTCAAAGTAAACAATTCGAACCATTGTGCTTGTACTAATGTTGCCAAATGACAAATGGAAATTGCGTAAAATAGCTCAATCTAGCCTGCTTAAGTGTTATTTTGCATTTTAGGAAGTACAATGATTATTTTGCAGCGAAATTACAGCTAAAATGGTTAAGAAAAAATCATGCTAACTCTTCGAACGGAGATAAAGTGTTTCAGGTATTTCACCAATGATCAATTACAGATCAATAAAACAAATCTTCGTTTTTCTTTGAAGAAGCAAGAGATAAGTGTATATTGAGTGCTAATCTCAAGGATTCTATAAACCATATTCAAATCTTGTACACTTCACTTCAGTTTAAAATAGTACAAATCTAGAAGAAAACCAATGGTCCACGGTAAAATAGTGGCAGCTAGAAACTGACACCGGGATGTATGTTTATTCGTATTTCGTAGGATGAACAAGTACAAGAATGAAGGGATATTGGGGGCTTCACAAGTGAAAATATTTGCTCAGCTTTGCTAATCTGCTAAGAACGAAAAACTACTCTAGAGAATTCACTGGGATGAGATCATGAGTCATGACATCATGTAAACCGCTTTGACACTCAAGTCAGGGAGAGACATGATTCCAGTTATGACATGCATGTAAAGGAGAAAAGTGTAGGGGTACGTACCTTGAAATGGTGCTAAGGGTCTGCATTAATAGGTGAGGGTTGCCCGCTAAGGGAGCCCTTGAGGTTTAGAGTAAAGGTGGACAGTTGTCCACGTCATAGTGGAAGCAGCAAAAGTAATGTTCTTTTCAACGGTTATGCCGGTACGGAGGTACCTTTTTACAGGATCACATCGCCACTGCCAGTGTTGACCAATGGATTCGGTTTGTCGTAGGTGAGTTATTGCCTACGTCATGAAGTCCCCCCTGAGATGCAGAGGAACCACCCCTCCTTTCAGAAGACACGCCCCTTGTGACGCAAGGGCTGATTCTCTTGATCCTCAGCAGCAAGGGGTTCAAGGCTTCCTTATGCTCCTCCTGAGTCATTTATGTGACATGAATTAATTTCTTGTCAGCTGATTGCATATACTTCAACGACAGCCCTCGCGAGCGATCATACATTTGCAGGCATGACCTCCAACCCTTCAAACCCTTGTTCTTGTTATTTAACACAACTGCTTTAAATTCTTACTCCCCTTCTCAAAAGTCCACCGCCCAGGAACAAACAGAAAGAATGCACGAAACACAATCAGGCTTGCCCTAGACCCAACACTCCGACAAACAGCCTCAAATGTGGTTACCTTGATAATGGCATGAGGATGAAGTAGAGATAGCCTGACCCCATAAAATTGCAAAACCTCAAGAAAGAAGTGGGTACAAGGAATCCTCATATTACCATCTCGAGCATATGCTAAGTAGAACCCACTAACCCAGTACAGTGAACTTATTATACACGGCATGAGAGAGATCGATAATAGTACTACTTACAGGTTTTGGGATATTACTACCCATAACAAAAACAGAAAGGGGATGACGATTGTCACACATGAACACAACGAAGTTCAAGAAGCAAAAATTGCACACTCTGGTCCCGAACATCTCTTCACGATGAAAACGATAAAGCTATAATCGAAGGCTTGAAAATGAAGCCTTCCCCCCTCCTCTAGTATTTATAGAACACACATAGACAAAGAGGGCCAAATCAAAACCGTCGGATGAAGATTTAAAAATTCAAAAACCATCACGAGCGGGAAAACCGAGAGACGAAAAACCATCTCATCAACCGACATGATGCAGACGCCACACGCTGCAAATAGTCCAATAAGACACGCCTGCAAGCGCGGTAAGCATTTAATGCAACACCTGACAAAGAATGCACCATGCTTACGTCACTTAGACCCGGACGACACACTTGGTAACACAGGCCTCAAACACCTTAGAAGTTTAGCATCCCATAGCTAGTTAAGGCATACGAGACTGGGGGACTAAATGGCGTAGGCAATAACTCGCCTACAACAAATCCAATCACCTAGAAATCGCTCAGGCTACGCAAATTATGCCTGGCTTGCTCAATCCAAGCATACCCACGTGGCCACGTCCACTCACAAGAAGACAAATAGACGACTGTGGCGCACCAAGACCACTAGAATCATACCCCCGCTTGCATGAACAATGCCTCTCATGGGTCGACACTGCTTGTGCCTGCAAAAAGGTACCTCCTTACCGACACAACTACAGAAAAAAACATCACTTTTGCAGCTTCCACTACAACGTGGACAGTTGCCCCCCTTCACGCTCGCCTCAAGGGCTCCCTTAGCGAGCAACGCTCACTTATAAATACAAACCCTTAGCACCATTTTAAGGTGTGCACCTCTACACTTTTCTCCTTTACATGCATTTCATTACTAGAATCATGTCTCTCCCTAACGAGAGTGTGAGCGCGGTTTACAAAGCCTCGTCCTTGTAAGTCCTCTAACTTAGTTCTTCTTTCTTAGTAGATTAGCAAAGCTGAGCAAACATTTTCACTTGTGAAGCCCCCGATATCCCTTCATTCTTATACTTGTTCATCCTATGAACAAACAAAGTAATTTTGAAATCCCAAAATTACTTTAAACTAGTGTTAAGGACTTAAGGTAAAGGTTGTGGAGCACGTAGTCCAAGATCTGTGATCCGATTACAAGCTCATCTAGTTCAATCTATAGATAGATTTTAATCAAATTTCAATGTCAAGCCATCGTATACAAGTTCAAAACATAAATGGGAACAATTATTTGTGTTTTTATCCCTATTATGACTTACCATGCACCTCATCTAGTCATGTATGCCATATAGTTTGAACAAATATTAGGAAGAAGACTCAAGGTCTCAAAGTAAGCAGTTTGATGCCAAAATCAAGGGAACTGAGCTTGTTGAGACCAAATTTTAAGGTGGTTCAACATGGTGAAAATCTACGGCGAGAAACATATCAGTAGATACACGTTCTGTGTTCCTTATACTATAAACATTAAAAAAATATACATATGGTGGTCTCCATGGAAATATCGTCAAACATGAGTTTTTGGCATTTAATCAAGAGAGCAAAATGCAGAAACCCCCAAATACCTGGCAGCAGAATGGATCAATATACACATTTTCACTTCACAAAGAGCCATGTTTAGCTAACGGAGAACCAGACAAGACATTCCTTTCAGAAACATATATCGCTAATGAATAAGGTTTAGAACAACAAATTAATGAGAAAACAGGTGCATGTGTTTGAGAGAGAGTAGTTTGCCTCCGATCCTATAAGTCAGATTAACAACTAAAACAAGAAGAAGAAAAACTTACTCCGGAAACGATAACAGAGATCGCCTAGCAGGTGCTTGATTGACCTTTGAGATTTCCAAGTTCGAAACGCTATCACTCGATCCTAACAACAGCAGAAAGAGCAAGAAACTGGCAAATAAAGCGCAAAACAAGGTGCGCTTCATCGATTGTGATTGAAAACGCTAGCGAACAGAGCTGAATTGATTGTCAATTGAACTCAAATTGCTACCGTATCATAATAATTTAGGGTAAAAGAAACACATAAAAACGATCTGTGAAGACTTGGTAAGAGGATTATGAGAAATCGTGGGAGAGGATGAAGATTCGAAGTGGTTTCTGGCTGTACAATTCAAGCATCTCCGAAACCGTGTTCCTCTGCGTTGTTTGTAGTCTCGATTTCAGTCAACCGGCGAAACCATAATTCAGCACACGTCACCTAACAAAGGTTACAATAACTGGGACATAGTTCCATTTAGACCCCCTAATTATTGATTTGTACAAATCCGGTCCTCTGAACCACGCCAAAAATGTAGTTTAAATGGATCATCATGTGAAGCAAGAGTGTCGCAAAATATTTTTTTGCATGAACTGTCGAGCATGGTCCTTCTAGTTCTTTAGTTGAAGGATCGGTCCTATGTCCATAATATGCACAACAACAACAAAGTTGAATCTCACGAACGAGGTAAGAAGGAGAAAAGATTTAGACATTTATACTTATAAAGAAACTGCGTCTTGAAAGACCTTTGGCTGAGAGAGAAAATAAATAAATAAATAAATATATATATATATATTCCATAATATGCTATTTACACTATTAATATTAATTTAGTTTAGCATGATCGCTTGAAGGGTTTATAGAGCGGGTAAACTTTCCTTTTGAGATATATGTATTACTAAATACCTTATTTATAATGCAAACTCGAGAAGGGTGGAGATCGGCTTAAGTTCAACTCAAAAATCTTGAATATTTATTCAAAATAATTTTAAAAAACCAAAGTTATTTTAAATCTATAAAAGGAACTATATTAAATAACATATAAAATTTTATCTCGATAATAAGTTAGAAAATGACATTTTAACACGGTTATATGACTAATAAATGGACAAAAGTTCAAAGGACTAAAAAGTGCAAAATACTTTATTTTAAGAAAACTATGTTAGTTTTATAGTCCTACGTGTTGAACATAAGCAAGTATGACCAATTCTCTTTTGAGGACAATACAAGATGGGCTCATGTTGTTTGACTTGAATGGAGAGCCGGCAGTGTTGACAAGGGGTGAGCTTGATAGGGAATACCGAAACCAAATTTTGTGAATACTTAGATACCGAATGACGAACCGAAACACAAGAACCTGATACTAGTTCGGGACCAGCTCAGTTCGGGAAATTTCAAGTCAATAGCTTACCTTTATTGGAACTGACCCAGACCGAACCAATACCAAAAATACCAAAACCAAATTTCTTAAAAATGCTTAATAGCAGTTACATTAATCTAAAATTTTAAGTCGATACAATCACCACTTCTCTCACAGATATTCTACATAAACCAAATTTGTCTCAAGTCTTCCTCCCAAAAGTGAGAATATAAAAAGAAAGAATTCTCTATCCATTTCTTCTTAAAACTTGAGAATGCAACATTAATCATCCAGTTTAGGCTTATTGGATATCGATTATTCTTAGATATATGTATAATACCTTTTACATACACATCCACATAATTACTAATTTTTCTTACAACCCAGTTTATTTGATATTCAAAATGAAACAAAATGTAACCAAATTACAACAAATAAAACAAAATATATTTCAGTAAGAGAAAGTGGCAAAAATTCATGATAAAATCCACATGTAAACAGTTGACCAAGCTGTGAGAGCAAAAGCAGCAGCCAAGTAAGTCCACATCATAAGCATTGCACACTCCTCTTGCCCAACATTAAATAACTGCGCCATTGTACCTGCATATTTCATAAGTCAGAAATATAGCGTGTTTGACTTTCAAAAGTCAAATCTTAGTTTACTCTTAACATATATATCAATAAATTTCAAATTAGTTTGTTTGACTTTCAGAAGTCAAATGCTTACTGATATTCACACCAGGGGGCAGAGCAAACATGATCAACAACACAAATCTGAAAAGCGCATCTGTTGGAAGCAACCCCAGAGTTGCAGCCACCTTAATCACACCGATGCCAATGATGGGAAGGATCAGGTAACGCACAATGATAACCGCGATGATGATTGTGGGCCCCACGCCTGTCTTTCGTAGACCTATCAAAATTTAACCATTAAAACCAAACCATCAAAAAAAAAAAGAAAATTACATTTTAACCCCATTATTGTACCTTGTGTGAGATTTCCTCCTAGTATAAGAGTGAGACAAGGTATGGTTCCATCCCTGTGGTAGCAAAAAGCATAAAAAATTAAAAAATTTCAAAGATTTTAGCTTTTTAGAGGTTAAATGTTAAGGAGAACAGAATTAGGGTTACCCGAGTAATGTCATGGAGTCTTGAACCACTCGTAAAGGAGCTTGTTCACCTATTAGAAGGTTTTTTATCCATGGGATTGCCCCAAAGACGAGCCCTGCAAACTAATGAAAGGTTATCATAGTTTAAGTAGAGTAGACAAAACAACTTCCAACTTGTTCAGGAAAAATTAATCATTGTTTTGATAATAGTTTTCATTATCATGCATTATTAATTCCTCTTTAGCTAAATCTAAAAGTTAACCAATTTGACCTACTGTATGTCCCAAACTAACCCATTTATAGGTAAACGAGCCAAGATTGTCACTTTTACAATGAAGATGATAACCGGATTCACAATTCCAAATAACATGATGCGAGTAATACATTATACTTACAGAACCAATGGATGGTGGAGCTAGTAGCTGCTCTAGTATTTTCTTTAAAATTTGTACTAGTTTATATGAAAATGTCCCGTCTTTTTCCTCTTCATGCACAATCTGCAAAATATGAAGAAAAATTTAGCAATTTTAAATCAACTGCATAATGTCAATGAGCTAAATTTAAGAATATGCATGAAATTGAAGGGGCAGGAACACTTGCATATTGGTTTTCTGTATCATCACTACTCAAGTTTGTTGAAGGCGTGATTTTATTGACATGATCATGATCTTCTTTGTTTAGAAGGCGGGTGTTTTCATTGGCATGTAAGTCATTAGTTGCTTCATTCGATATTTCCTCAATTTCTTTCACAATATTGTACCTCAAAGCCGAGCCTTGGATCATTTGGTATGTACATGTCCATGTGTAAAAACTACCCAACTGCACAAAACCACATATTTACCCAAATAATATTTTAATCAACAGTAAAAACTACCAAACTGCACAAAACCACATATTAACCCAAATAATATTTTTATATCAACACATTTTATGGTAATTTTTAGCCAGTTACCTACTTGGCCATTGATTTTACAAGATTCCCAAACGGATATTTAAAGGGCAGTTTAGACATTGGACTAATAATGATAAACACCCTTTCGGTGAACTACAAGTAGAATCATAGACAAGAATCAAGAATCAACTTACTGCCATTGAGAAGGATGCATAAGAAAGTCCCTTAGCTTTACAAACACTATGATCTCCAAATGGACTGCCATCATCAGTGCAGATGGCTGGGATCATTATCAACAAAAGGTTTGCAAAATTTCCTAAATTCTCCATGGAGAAGGAAAGCAAACAAAATTAGAAAAAAAAAATAGAATCTTGAAAAGGCAACTGTTATCATATGTGTGTGTGTGTTTGTGTGTGACGACATCCCTACATTTTAGTTGATTTTGAGCAAATTATGTATGTCAAGATACTATAATTGTTCCCATTTGACTAAATATGACAAAGAACGAAGATGGAAGAATTTGGAGCTAACAAAAATTAGAATAAAACGGAAGGTTTTGATGATCACCATATGATAGGGATATTACATGGCCATGTATTTTACGCCACTGCATCATAATTCCCGTCTCTTATCATAGAGCACACGGAGAGGAGGGAAACAACGACAGCTCGGGCATCTTGATGGGAGAATTCCGAGTCCACCGCAGATGATTGCCTCAAGTTTTTTGGCTTCCTATAATATAAATCCCCTAGGTTGTGGCAACTTTCTAATCCTCCTGAGCTGTCTTGTCGTAAATCTCCTTCTTCGGCATTTCTAGAAAGATTATTACACAGATACGCAAAGTATGAAGTCGAACCCAAAATAAGTACCTAGGAAAAATAAAAGGGAAATAAAAAAAAATCCTTAATCTCATGGTGGTGGTGAAACTGAAATTGGATATCTAAGGTTATATGATTTAGATGCAGCACAGGGTGCCTAGTGCCTCAGTCGTGCTCCTAGTGACTAAAGTGATAGGGTAAAATCAACATGCTCGAATGAGAATGAGAGATCTCTAGTGGTTCGTCCATGTCAGACGTGCCTCTAAAAATGGTGTGGTAATATGAACAGAAGACCTGGAAGTGTACTTGATGCAACAACCATCATGCTCGTCGACAAGGGTCTATGACTATCATCCTAAGTGCATCAGTAGTCAATGTGGGTATGACGATGTCAGCGTGGGGGAGTTAAGCCTTGTAAGTGAGTGGATGAACAATGAGTTAGGAGGATAGGTAGCTACAGTGCTATAATAATATCGGATACCCCCTGGTAGAGAGCCTGCATCGACACCACAATGCGGGACCAATCGGTGGTCATCTAGGGTGTTGTCAAAAGAGATCATAAGGACGATACCAGAAGTCGAGGATGGCGTATGTGGTCTGGAAACCCATGGTGACGGAAAACTCACAAACTATCTGACGATTAGCCCAACTAAAGGTATTATACATTTGTTCTCATATTCATCGCAGGATTCATTAAAAGTAAATATGCTATAAAACTCAAGCTCTCGTGAATTGGCTCACTAATAGTAAAAAAAACTCAACCAAGATTCAGAGACAGGTGTTCCAAGGACATCTACATGTACAAGCACATGTTTCATCTCATCATGCACGCCTAAGTCGCGCAGTGTTATCCAGCATAATGTCTATGATCTCTCACACTTTGGATGAGCCGTTGCAAAACAGTTCGATGTTCGTGAGAGGTAAAGTCTAGCCATGTTTGAACATGCGGTTGAAATTGTAGATGTCTTTGAAGCGGTGTTTATGTGTGTCTCTTTGGCTATGAAGGGGCCTCATTTTGATGTAGATGAGTTACTTGGAGTCTTGGTGTTATGTTCAATCGCGCACAAGCACAGGTACAGCAGCAAATCGCAGGTTGTAGAATGCAATAAAAACAGTAAGAAACAGAGAAGAAACAGAGATTTACGTGGTTCAGCTGATTAGACTACCAGCCTACATCCACGGGCTAACTAGGAGAATTTTTATTTAGGTGCTACAAGAATTTACAAGTACATTAGGGTCCTATTTATAGAGCTTCAGCTGATCTACAACTAACCTGCTGGAAAGATAAGCTTCAGCTACTTTAATCTTATCCAAAACTCTAATTAGCTGTAGAGATAAAATCTGAGTTTAAATAAACTCTATCTATATCTGCTAATTCAAATTAAATAGATTAAATCTGCCAGCAAGAGATAAGATAAGGATAAATCTGCATTATCCCTAAAAATTAGGAACTTTCCTAATCCCAATCAAACACATCTGTTGGCTGTCTCTATTTAATTAAATCGGCCAGAAGCCTACAATCTTTAACAATCTCCCACTTGGAGGCTTCGAACTCGAACACCTGCACTCCATGTACTTCTGTAAACTCCATTTCTTAAGCTTTCTCCTAGTAGCCATGCCTTCTCACCACTATACCTGAAGGCCAGCTGAAGTTACACAGAACTTCAGCTTATCCAACGTCACAGACTTGGTAAACATATCCGCTGGATTCTTTGCACCCGAGATGTTCATCAAATTCATCGTGCCATCACCAATTAAACCTCTGACAAAATGATACCTCATCCCAATGTGCGTAGTCTTGCTATGATATACCGGATTTTTAGCAAGTTTCACAGCACTCTCATTATCACAGTATAATGAGTAATCAGCTTGTTCTCTTCCAAGCTCTTCAAGAAAAGTTTTTAACCACACTAGCTCTTTACTGGCTTCAGTGACTGCCATGTATTCAGCTTCTGTAGTAGACAAAGCAACACTTTTCTGAAGTCTCGACATCCAACTAGCAGCAGTGCCTCCCACTGTAAAGATGTACCCGGTTGTGCTTTTAAATGTCTTTTTGCATCCACCCAAATCAGCATCTGAGTAACC
This sequence comes from Pulicaria dysenterica, assembly GCA_947179395.2. Classification (NCBI taxonomy): domain Eukaryota; kingdom Viridiplantae; phylum Streptophyta; class Magnoliopsida; order Asterales; family Asteraceae; genus Pulicaria; species Pulicaria dysenterica. The sequence continues at coordinate 74,772,276 of OX359290.1, read as the reverse complement.
TCTGAGAAGAGCATCTTTACCTTTGAAACATAGACCCATCTTTGAAGTACCTTTCAAATACCTCAGCGCCCATTTAACTGCATCCTAATGCTCTCTCCCCGGATTTGACATAAAGCGACTAACAACCCCAACGGCATGTGCGATGTCAGGCCTCGTGCAAACCATAGCATACATGAGACTTCCAACAGCAGATGCATAAGGAACTTTAGCCATATCTGCTTTCTCTTCTTCTGACTTAGGAGATTGATCTTTGGTAAGCTTAAAGTGAGATCCCAGAGGCGTGTTTCTCGGCTTAGTCTTCTCATCGTTCATCTTGAACTTCTCTAGCACTTTACTGATGTATTTCTCTTGAGATAGTGTCAAAGAACCATCTTTCTTCCAGACAATATTCATCCCAAGTATCTGTTTGGCTGGACCCAAGTCTTTCATCTCAAATTCTTCAAACATTTGCTTCTTTAACTTGTTGATTTCTTTCATGTCTGCACCGGCAATCAATATATCATCTACATAAAGCAATAGAATGATATAGGAGCTTTTGAATTTCTTCATATAGCAACAATGATCCATCTCACATCTCTTGTACCCGGTCCTCTCCATGAAGCTATCAAACTTCAAGTACCACTGCCTGGGTGCTTATTTTAGACCATACAAGCTCCTTTTTCAATTTGCAGACCCAATTTTCCTTTCCGGCAACCTTAAATTCCTCAGGCTGCTCCATATAGATATCCTCATTAAGGTCACCATGTAGAAAAGCCGTCTTAACATCTAATTGCTCTAGATGTAAGCCCTCTGTTGCTACTATACTCAAGACTAGTCTGATGGTAGTCATTTTCACCACAGGAGAAAAGATCTCATTGTAATCAATCCCCTTTTTCTACTGAAACCCCTTGACAACTAAACGAGCTTTGTACCGTTTAGACCCATCATGTTCTTCCTTGATTCTGAATACCCATTTGTTCTGAAGAGCTCTTTTATTATGCGGAAGCTTGGTTAAGACCCATGTTTGATTTTTGTTTAAAGAGCTCATCTCATCTTTCATAGCATGCTCCCACTGGCGCGAATCTTTGTGCTTAACTGCTTCAAGATAACTTTTAGGTTCACCATTTTCAGTCAAAAGAAGATAATTGACTGATAGGTTGTACTTTTTTGGTGGTTTAGAGGCTCTAGTGGATCTCCTGACCCATTGAGATACAACTGGTTGTGGCTGTTCTGGAGAAGATTGATCTTCTTCATCCTCTGTGCTTTCACTGATTGCACTATCTTGATCATCTTCAGACTCGTCAGTCTCTGATAGATCATGTTGAAGGTCTGTTTCAGTACTCCCACTATCCTGAGTACTTACTGATTTCTTGGTTGACGTAATCCTCAAACTCAACATATTCTTTCTGACCTTTTTCTGTGCTCCAATCTTTATAAAGCTCTGCCTCATTGAAAGTTGCGTGCTTACTTCTAACCACCTTTCTGCTATTAAAGTCCCAAAGCCTATAGCCCATACTGTCTGATCCATAACCGATGAAAGTGTATTTCTTGGCTTTGGGATCCAACTTGTCACCGTCTTTATTTAGATCATAGGCACTGCACCCGAATACCTTCAAATGCTCATATTTCACAGCTTCCCCTTTCCATTCTTCCTCTGGTGTCTTGAAACCCAATGGTGCTGATAAACCTCGGTTGATAAGATAGGCAGCAGTGTTAACTGCATCAGCCCAGAATGTTTTCGGGAGCCCAGCATTTAGTCTCATACTTCTGGCTCTCTCATTCAGTGTTTTGTTCATTTTTTCTGCAACTCCGTTTTGCTGAGGGGTGCCTGGAACAGTCTTTATCATCCGGATGCCATGTTCAGCACAATAATCAATAAACTCTGTGCTGATATATTCTCCACCATTATCCGACTTCAAGCACTTTACCTTCAAATCAGTTTCCAATTCAACAGCAGTTTTCCATTTCTTAAAAGTATTAAAGACATCAAATTTATTTTTAAGAAAGTAAACCCATACCTTGCGTGTTGAATAATCGATGAAGGTTACATAGTATTTAGAACCTCCCAGAGAAGGGACAGGTGTTGGTCCGTACACGTCCGTGTGAACAAGCTCCAATTTCTGAGCTTTCGGTGTCTGACCCGTCTTCACAAAAGACACCTTCTTTTTCTTGCCAAGAATACAGGGTTCACAGAACTCCGAATCTACCTTCTTTAAGTCTGGAAGCTTTCCTTTTGCAACGAGCATTTTCATCCCTTTCTCATTCATGTGGCCAAGGCGTTGATGCCATAATGTGGATGGTTTTACCGTGCCGGTCACGGCATTTAACCCCCTATCTGGTACTTCAACCATGTATAAAGTACCTCGCTTTCTGCCTATGGCGATTACAAGATTCCCTTTGACAACTCTCCACTGTCCTCCACCAAAACTGACATCAAAACCCTCGTCGTCCAACTGCCCGATGGAAATTAACATCTTCCTCAGGCTAGGAATGACCCGTACGTTCTTTAGTGTCCAAGTGGAGCCTAATGAAGTCTTTAAGTCGATATCACCCATTCCTGTAATATCCAAACATTGATTATTAGCCAAACGAACTTTACCAAAGTTACCTGTTCGTAGATTCTTCATCGACTTCGTGCTGTGAGTGGCATGAAACGATGCACCAGAATCCATAATCCATGACTCCACTGAATTTTCAACACAGCAGATAAGGGCCTTGTCTGAATCGTCAGTTGTTGCATTCATCTCCTTTTTCTCAGATGGCTTAGGGCATTGATTTCTGAAGTGCCCCATCTCCTTGCAGTTCCAGCATTGTATATCTTTCATTGGCCTTGACTGGCTTCTTTTCCTTGACTTAGATCTGCCTCTGCCATTACCTCTTTCTTTCTTTCTACCTCTCCCCTCGGTATTAAGTAGGGAACTCGATGATTCTTCAGTATTACGTCTCCTTATATCCTCTCCTAGGATAAAGTCACGAATGCCCTCGAAAGTGAGTTTGGTGGTTCCAGACGAACCACTAATAGCCGTGACGGTTCCTGACCAACTTTCCGGTAACGAGGATAATAATAGTAGTGCTTGAACTTCATCATCGAATTTGATATCAACCGATAGCAATCGAGAGATAATCGAGTTAAAATCATTAACATGCGAGGTAACCGACGCACCTTCCTTCATCCTGGTGTTAACTAGCTGTCTTATCAGAAAAACTTTGTTCGAAGCAGAAGGCTTCTCATACATGTTTGATAATGCCTTCATCAGCCCGCAAGCAATAGTCTCTTTCAAAATATTGAACGCCACATTCTTTGCTAGAGTACATCTGATAACAGCCAAGGCTTTTCGGTCAAGGGCAGCCCATTCATCATCTTCCATCTTCTCGGGTTTTTCACCGGTCAATGCTGCGTCTAAATCTTTCTGACACAACAAGTCCTCGACTTGCATCTTCCACCAACCAAAATCCTGCCCATCAAACTTCTCGATCTTCAATTTCCTGTCTTCAGCCATTGTCTCGGAAAAAAAAACAGAATGGTTTTCCGCCGGTAAAAGGACCTCCCACTCCAACTGTTTGTTTTCTCTTCAAATCGGCAGTCAACAAGAAAAAACAGGCTGTTTTTTCTTCTGTTAATCGGAAAAGCAGATGCTGATGCGATTTGGATCAAGAGCCTGTGCTCTGATACCACTTGTTATGTTCAATCGCACACAAGCACAGGTACAGCAGCAAATCGCAGGTTGTAGAATGCAATAAAAACAGTAAGGAACAGAGAAGAAACAGAGATTTACGTGGTTCAGCTGATTAGACTACCAGCCTACATCCACGGGCTAACTAGGAGAATTTTTATTTAGGTGCTACAAGAATTTACAAGTACATTAGGGTCCTATTTATAGAGCTTCAGCTGATCTACAACTAATTTGCTGGAAAGATAAGCTTCAGCTACTTTAATCTTATCCAAAACTCTAATTAGCTGTAGAGATCAAATCTGAGTTTAAATAAACTCTATCTATATCTGCTAATTCAAATTAAATAGATTAAATCTGCCAGCAAGAGATAAGATAAGGATAAATCTACATTATCCCTAAAAATTAGGAACTTTCCTAATCCCAATCAAACACATCTGTTGGTTGTCTCTATTTAATTAAATCGGCCAGAAGCCTACAATCTTTAACACTTGGAACCCCGATCTTTCTTCTGGCTATGTGTCCTTGTCAAAAGATAAAAGCATGCCTTAAGATAGTACGTGCAATATAGCTGCAAATCTTTAGCACAAGAACACAATGATTCTTAAAAAATGACTTCGTTTATTTGATGTTTAGAAACTTTAATGTGGTGTGAAAGCTTCAATCATGCACTCTTGTTAACTCACAACCACAATCACCAAGTATTTGCTGACAACATGTTATAGTCTTAAGTACTAAAGTAGTTCATGTGACTATGGTTAAACTGAGTAATCATATATCATGGAGCCACTGAACATGGAGAACATCTAAATCATGCTCAACAACGTTAATTGGAACACAAGAGTGTTCAACCCCAACAACACACAACAATTGAGACATGAGCTTGAGTTTACAAGATTACAAATAAAATATATTCATAAAATTGATATATAAGTCTCAAACACTAAGTACCATTTAAGCAAAAACCTAGAAACATGAAAACCTTAATTTCATAACACAATATGATTAATATCATTTAAAGGAGCTCTTAAAAAATCATTTAAAGGAATCACTAATATGTTGAAATGATGTAACATGTTTGATGCTTCAATGATGTATATCATCCATGAACTTACTAAGCACCAACTAAAATTTTGAAATTTCAAACCCAAACAGTCCCTCCACTGGTGCATACGCCGGCCATGATTTTTGATAAAAAGGGGTACCGAATACCCTCGTTCCAGGGAGAAAATAGTGCTGCCAGAGTTAGTTTAAAGCTGTTCCTGCGGAGGGTTCATTCCACCAGAAACGAGAAAATTTGTCAAGTTGGGGAATGGTGCTGCCACCATGGGGCAGCGGTGCATGGTCCGCGTCAGGCTCTACGGGAGAACAGGTTTGGGTTCCGGGTACGGATGTTCAGTTGCAAAAGCCGAAAATACGACCTTTAAAGGAGAGGATGCTTATGGATGGGTTTATAGGGTTGAACGGTTCTTTGACATTCAAAGCTTTTTGAATATTGGGGGGGGGGGGGGGGGGGGGGGGGACATTTTGTAGGCCAGTAAATATATATTGGCATGGTCCACAAGACAAAGATAATCATATATGGGATCCCGAAATTTGGTTCGATCTTGGCAACACCTTGAGGACAAGGTGTTTTTAGGGGCAATGATATGGTCCATATTCTATGAATCTTTTAATTAAGGTAGTTATTATATTTTAATTATAGATAATATTTTATCTTCAGGAGCAAGTTAATTATTTGTTATAATAGACGTTTAAGGGTATCATATTATTATCAGAGAGAAATTTGATTTTAGAAAAGGGTTTAGAAAAGCTCCTACCTCTTCGAAAGTAGGTTAAAGAGAGATGAGTGTCTCATGAAAGCACGCCGACTATTGTATTTATTTCGATTTATCAACATATCAATTTGGTCCATATCACAAACCATTTTGCAATAGCTTATCCAAAAGAAGTTTGAGAGATCACGGATATTACAATGTAATGCACTACGCGACTTAGGTATGCATGAGTACGACTTAGGTGTGCACGATGAGATGAAACGTCTATTTATACATGTAGAAGTCCTTGGAAAACTCGTCTCTGAAGCTTGATTGAGATTTTTTAGTATCCATGGGCCAATTCACAGAGAGCTTTTATAGCACATTTTTCTTCCATGAATGTTGCAAGGAGTATGAGGAGAGATGTGTGCTTACCTTTAGTTTAGTTCGGCTGATTGTCGATTATCTCTCCGAGAGTTTGCCGTCATTTTGGCATAAGTATGCCAACGGCGACTACCAACCCTAGTTCTTCTAAGGCATATGCATTTTACAACCTCGTACAACATAATTTTATCGGTTTACACGAGATCTCAAGATCACTTATATGCTTAATACACATACCTGCACATCCAATGTCGCGTACCTTTTAGCTAAGCATCTGAGTGTGTCAATGGGTAGGAGGCAGAAAGACCCTATATGAGGAGGTTCATATGTCACTACTAGCTAGAAGTATAGGTTTGCTTTCCCATAATGTGAAGTCCTAGTTGACAACTGTCACCAAGAAGCGTGCTTTCATTGAAAAACACATGTTCTCCACCACATAGGTATGAGCTCTTCACATGGCACCCGTCCACCTTTTTGATTTCATGCCAGCGTTGTCAAAGCGCGCCTAAGGCGCAAAAGCACAAACCACCCTGCATTGAACATTTATGATTTTTACTTTCTTTTTTAAAGGTTTACCTTATCTTTTAACTCCAAATACCATGGACTGATGGACACACTCTATAATTGTAGTTTTCTTGACCAAATAAGCTAAGCATTGTGCAAATCAAGGTATTAATCCATCAAAACCATTGCACATCCACTACAAGTCAGGGAGATCTTCCTAAGCAAAAACTCGTTACCCATCATAGTCTTTACTTCATAAATTTGGCACGTTCTCACAATTAGTTAGTAAGTAGTTCTTTTAACTTTATCATGCATTAATTAAAAAAATACAAAATCCACCTTTTAAAAGACTATGATTTAATCAATATCAAAGCATTGAAGTTCAACAACTGTTCCCTCACATGGACAACCCTAGTTTTACTTTGACTATATTAAAACTTAACTATACTAACGAGTTACTGATACACTGCCACATAAACTAGGCGATATCTAGGTTAAACCAAATATTCTCCCAGTTTAAAACCTAGGTATGCTCGAACAATCATCGGTGACCTAAGTTAAAATGGCATTAAAAGCATTAGGTTTATATCATTTTCCTTCATTCTTGTTTTCACTTCCTTAATCCAATTCAATTTCTCATATAAATGGGACTCATCCATAATTGTATATTAATTTCTACTTACATTGTTTGAGATGGGATCATGACTTTTATAAAACGGTTAAATTTTAAAAGGAATATTGCACCAAGTTTACCTGTTGAGCACATAGCTATTACGAGGCCTTCCAAATGAGGCTTTGGTTTGATCAATTTTACTACTACCCATCCTAATATTCCTCCACATAGAAATGTTACTCCAATATTTATTGGCATAAACCACCTACACAAAAAAATAAAGTTAAAAAACTAATAATACACCAGACTCAACACGATATACAACGTTTTTATGAAATAATAACTCATACCATACAACTCTAAAGCTATAATATTATAATGTTGAAATATTAGGAACGATATCTTTTTGGACGACTACTTTAGAGTAATCTTCTTGGTCATTTTAAGATCAAAGATCTTCATCTGTATTGTCACTATAGCTAGATATTTTGATCAGCCTTTTCTTTCTAGTTTATTCTTAGGATTTAGGACCTAACTTATATTTTCTCACACATTTGTCCTTAGTAAGCAATATTAACATTCTTTATGGCAACGATGTAGAAATTATGAATCCAGTTAATAAATGGTTGAAACATGAGGTATAATATGTTGTTTCCAATGGACAGGTCCAAAACTAATTATAAACGATGGTACATTGGTACATACTCGAATCATTATCATTCCTCAATTGTTGCAAAAATTATAAAACATGACAATTGCAGACAAAGTAATTGCAACTTTACTATAAAGAGTGCAAAACATCTCATTGGTACTTCGTCAAAAATACGGTTACTATAAGAAAAACTTGGTGTCAAGTTGTCAACACGAATAGGTGTTACATAAGGGTAAATGGGGTATCCATAGACCATTTATATTGTTTTTTAAATGGACTTTTATCTTTATTTTATAAAAGAAACTTTATATTTCAACTTTTAGAAGGATGGTAGTAAAAGACTTACCATGAGATAATGTCTTCAAAGGTGACCGTCTCGACAAGGCTTGCAAATATTAGTGAGGGTGTAAATACCACAAACACAATCTGCATGAACAATTATAGAAAACCATTCCACAATTATTAAAACAATTTAACATCTCTTCAATTTAGAAATTTCTATCTAATCTTTATTTGAATTTGCCCCAAAACAACTTAGCATAAACGGTTTTGATAATGAAAGTCTTCCACAGAGTTACAATACTGCAATCTGTTATTAAAAGTATGCCTTTCTTTCTATAAAATGTTGATATCTTAGTACCCTTTCAACGGTTCAAGACTTCTTATAAATAAAGAAACAAGTTTTGTCATCTGGGATTACGCAATTTGTTAACAAACAACAATTAGGAGGATTTTTAACTAGTTTAAAAGATATATTCTTAGATAGAAAAGAAATGAAACATATAGTTATACACAAATATCATAATAAGTAATTTATTATGGAACAATTATAAATCTTTATAAATACCAAAAGACCATTCATGTAAAGGAGAGACTGGATTTTCATTAGAAACAAACAACTATTACCAAATGGACCTTTGGTTAATGTTCCTACTCAGGGTTTTTGTCTCATTATAGTTGTCATTAACAAACAAAGAAACAAATGCGGATTCCCAAATATCCTGCAAACCCAAATCTTGTTTCAGTTCCATTACCGTTCAAGCCTACTATTAAACCATAACAAAAGTCATTTCTGTGAAAACGCTATAAGCAAACACTGCAATTTGTAATCATAAGCAATTTTCCACAAATATAGCCAAGTAGAATGAAAACTTCCAATAAATACTATCTTAGTTCAAAGTTGAAACCCTAGACATTGAAATCCTGAGTTTATATAGACATATAATAGAGAGAAGCTGAAGTTGAAGAGTGACCTTGTTAAGGGAGTTGCGTGTATCATTGGGAAGAAGATTGAGGAAATCAGTAGCCATGAAAGCTCCAATTGCGCTTACGATCAACAATTGCAGTATCGGCATCGATGCCACCTCCAACAGCCCCCAAAATCCCATTTCAATAACTTCGGAGATATTTGAAAACTGAAATTACATATCGTGGAGCAGACAAAGCTCTGTTCTATACTTTTTTATAAAAGAGATTTATAAAAGGAGAGTATGTCCTTCTACTCCTTCTACTCAAGATCATTACAAGTGTTAAAATCAATAGATAAAGTGAAGAAAGAGAATTAACGGAGTCCACATATCACATTATAGTAAGTAGAAGGATGAAATAGAAGGAAAAAGTAGAAGGATATTTTATTTTTATTTATAAAAAAGAAGGGATGGATAAGAAACGGAAAAAAAGTTTGTCATAATAATAAGGGAAGAAAAGTTTGTCATAATATTTTTTTATGTTTATAAACTCATAAATATTTTTTTAATTATATATATAAGGGTTTTGTAGTTTAAATATAAATATTTTATTATGTATTATTATGTACATATTATTTCTTTTAGAAAATGATATTTTTATATATTTCCCATTATTAAGATAATATTTAAACCTACTTTTAATACTATTTTGCTTTATATAACACAAGAACACATATGTTTTGTAGAGCTATTGCATGATTTTGATAAAAGAAATTAAAATTTGCATTACTCATTTTGATAAAAGAAATTAAAATTGCACTTACTAATCTTTTGAAAGCAATAAATTGTGGAAAAAACTTGTATATAGTAGATTCAATATTCTACATTAGTGAAATGATAAAATTAATAACATATAGATCATATCTTATCTCACGATCATCAATATAACTTATATTTATTTCATAAAAGTATAAAACCCTATAATATATGTCTGAAGCAGAAAACGTAAAATTGTAGAAAGAAAAGAAAAAAGAAGAAGAATGTGCAACAAAAATACGCGCTTGTATAAGCAATCAATCATGGGGAGAACGTGTGCGGGTGAAGACGGTGAAGATGAACAGCAAATCAATTGAAGATAGGAGACGGGGAAGATGAAACAGTGTTTTACTTGATAATTTCAAGCTCAAGCCATAAGCTACTTGAAAAAACTTTTATTTTGAAAGCTTATGGGGGATTTTCTTTTTAGTAATCCCTCAAAATTTTGACACTCAAACGAAGGTAGAGGGTTAGAATTATGAAAACTAAAATCCTAAGCTCCTATAATCCTCCATAAGCCCTTTACCAAATATACCTTAAGGGGGTGTTTGGTTGGCTGCTTTTTTTTCAAGGAAATTGGAATCCTTCAAGGAATTGAAATGTGAAGGATTTGGAATTTGAATCTAAATCTTCCCTTGTTGTGTTTGGTAGTTCCAGGAATTGGAATTCACTTCCCCACCACAAAACTCTAAACTAGACCTGCCACCACCAGCTCGCCACCTTCGAACAAGAAAACGCTACCACCGTTGAAGTTGTCAATTCTAGCTGTCGAAACCCTAAATCGCCGCCACTGTCTAAACCCTAAATCGAAGCCGTCGAAACCCTAGCCGTCGGACGCCGAAGCCAGAGGTAATGTCGTAGCCAGAGGTGAATGTCGAACGTCGAAGCCGCCACCGTCGAAACCCTAGCGGTCGAACGTCGAACTTTAACACTAGAACGTCGAACGTCGAACCCTAGAACGTCGAACGTCGAAGCCAGAGGTGAATGTCGAAGCCGTCGTTGTCGCCGTCGTAGCCAAAGGTGAATGTCGAAGGCAGAGGTGAATGTCGAAGCCATCGCTGTCGAAGCCAGAACGTGGAACGTCAACGTCGATGTTGCCATTGAAAGTCGTTGCCGGTGGTGTTTATAGTCAGGTGTTGAGCCCTAAATCGGTGGTGTTTATGGTTAGATGTTGAGCCCAGTGAAGAAATAATGAAGAATTTCAAAATCCATAAGGGAGTGGAAGGATTTCTAAATCCATCAGATGAGGGAATGGTTCCATCCCCTAAAATCCATTTCCTTCCATAATGTTAAACCAAACACATGATTTGGTTGGAATTGAAATCCAATTCCTAAGGAATCCATCCAACCAAACACTACCTAAGAGATGGAGAGGAAACACTTTTAAGGTAATATGGTATTTTGCATGGTATCTTGCATGGTATCATTCCTAATCAGTCTAAAGTGGGTGGATGATTTTAAACGGAAAATGGTAAAATATAAAGAACATGGACATGGTGTTTAGAAATGAAGAATAATGGGAAAGTGATCTCTCTATGTCTTTCACCTCGGTTCGGTTATTTAGGGGGTGTTTGGAAAAGCTTATATTTTTGAGCTTAAGCTTATTAGCTTTTTAGCTTTTGAGCTTATTAGTAAAAAAGTATTTAGATTAGCTTACAACTTATAAGCTAATAAGCTACTTAAAAAAAATGTTTGTCTTAACTTATTATGTAATATGATTAAAAAAGACATACTTTTCATTTGAGAAAGAGAAGGTGTTGGAAAAAGAAAGAATGATGAGGGTATATATGTAAATGTACAAAAATAAGCACATGTTGAGAAAAAAAAGTTGTCTTCACTTGGCTTATAAAAATGGATTATTTTTATTAAAGATAAGCTCATAAGCTTAAGTTAAGCGAAACACCAAATCCTCCATAAGCTCAAAAAATAAGCTAAAAAACTAAAAATCCCATAAAATAAGCTAAAACAAACACCCCCTTACAACTTTGCACATCTGTTTTTTTAATTTTTTTTGTAGAGCAAGCTTACACCCACCTTCAATCTACACATTATGTCTCACCTTGGTATCGTTATACCAAAAACCATGTGGTTACCTTTTTTAAACACCAAATCTTCTTAAGCTCATAATCTAGAAGTGGTAACACACCACCGAATCAATCACATTTGCCATATTGTTTCCTCAATTTTTTCTACCACCACTTAACTTATCTTTGAGTCACGTAATAATTGCTCACTACTACACCAAATTCTGAAACACACATGATTTATTAACCAATGAAATAATATCTTATACTAGTATATAAAAGCAACCCCTTGCCTTCATTTATGCCACGTTGACATCCAATTCCCTTCCACGCAGGTGCTTAAGGCAATTCTTTATAAAGTAAATGTCTACAACCACTGTTCTAAAAAACGCGTCATGGCGTGAGGCCTGGCTCCGACGTTAAGAAATGGACCATGGCGTAAACATTAGGCGTGGCGTGCGCCAAGGCTAGTCAATGTGCGCCTTTACCCGCCAAATGACGAGTTTTTTAAGGCGTGGCGTGAAAAAAATTAAAAAATTTAAAAAAAGTAACTTTTTGTGTCGGATTTGCGATCGTGTATATTGGACTTTTATAATTTTGATTTTTGTAATTTGTATAATGTTACTTTGCTCTCAATTTGTGTGATTATCAGCAATTTGCATAAAAATAAGTATACACTACATACATATAATTATAAAATAAAGACAAAAATACGCGTTAAGTCACGCCTTAGAAAACGTCATGGCTTCGCCATGGCTTCTATAACTTGAGGCTTGACCATGCCGCCACGCCACGCCTTACGTTATTTAAAACCTTGTCTACAACCAATCATTGTTGAACATATGTAATTGGAATTGGTTGGAGCCAGTTATTTGTTTCTCTATTCATGCGACTTTGATTATGAATATAAATAAATATTTAATTATTCAATTAATCCATAAACATTACTCTTTTTTTAACAAAACACACTAAATTTATTTATAAATCTATTTTATTCTTAATAATAGGATTTGAACCCATAATCTTTTAGAAGATAACACTACTCCATAATACGAGATACCGTTAGACTACAAGCCTTTTGATTTGTTATATTTATTAGTTATCTGGCACCAAACCAATATTTAATTCTCCATTATGTCCGTTAGCCATACACAACTAAGCTGAGAAGTTGTGCTTTATGCTTTTAGATGTTGTACTGTGTACTTTAAATGTAGTATTTTATCCTACCTTTATGTTTGTTTTTTTCTCTCTTAAAGCCCCTTATTCTCATCTATTATTAAAGTGTTTCTCAATCTTAGAAAAATACTTGTTTTTTTTATCTTTTTCCTTTCTTAGTAAATATTCTTATATAACACAATTTATTTAATTTAGTTTTCTTTTACGCATTTTATTTGTTGATTTGAATTTAACTTTTTTATGCTTTCGGTAGAAGCATATTTTCATTATTAACATATTTAAATAATGAAATTTACGTGTTACTGTCAAACTCGTGAAATTTCTAATACAATATTACGCACTCTTTACAGGCAATATATACCCGTTTATAAGTTTGTACGGGAATGATGATTTTCCAGTTCATTTCGGTACTCTTCTACCACAATTTTCATATGCAAAACCAGTGTTGTCATCCATTGTTCGATCAAATATAGATTTTTGCATATTGAAATGAGTTTAACCATTTGTGTTACCAACTTACTTGCACCACTAATTTCACTTAAAGACACCTTATAATAAATCTAATTGTACTTAATTGTTTTGACATTACATGCCACAACCATTGTGAGTAGCATCATGAAAGTGTTAAATTTTTAGTTAGAAGTTTAGGTTTTTGTATGTTAAGCCTACAGCTGACCAATGAATTGCCATAAAAAATATTAAACTGTTCTTGGTCTGTCCAATAATAGGTTATGTTTCCGTTAAATGAAAAATATGAATGATATAATGAAGCTAAAATGAGACAAAGGGGCGTGAATTAACTAAAGGATTTATACCGCTAATAGAGTGTATATATAACAATGCACGTAACATATACATATTTTACCGAGAATTTACCCTAGGGCTGTGCATCTGCACAGCCATAAACCTTCCTAGTATAATAATAAGAGAGAGAGCGTCCACCAAACTTCACCACATCCCACACTAATGTATTGTCTTAAGTCTTAACCCGCTTCTCACCTCCAAACTTTAACGAATAAAGTCCGATCTTCGTATTAGTGTAAAAGAGCCAAGCTCGAACTCAACATAACGAGCTATAAATGAGCCAAGCTTAAGCTTAAAACCCTAATTGAGTCCGGCTCAATATATATCAGGGCTTGACTCAACTCATTTACATCGCTAGACTTGCCTCAGTTCATACCTTCACCGACTTCTGACCTCGAACTTAGCTTGTACGTCGCACAACCAACTAGCTTCTTGTGTCCAGATCTCTCTAATTAACTAACTCTCTCTCTCTCTCACACACACACATTAAATCAATCCTCACAATCTTCCTCCAGATAAGCTAAATCAATATTAATTAACCCTTAATCAGATGTCTAAAATGTTTTGAAAATAAGGACAACTTAAGAAGAACTAATATACTAAAATCAATAATTCACATAACGAATGCAAAAAAAAAAAAAACAATATGCTATAAACTTACAATACAAAATGTTCCATTTTCTATGTAAACAAAGAAAAATTGTAAACAATTGACTACATAAGAAATAAACCATCAATTATACAATTGCTATGAGACCCCAAAAATAAACTTTCAAGTCAAGATCCACATAAAGACCGTTGACCATCCAGTAAGAGCAAATGCGGCAACTATGTAAGTCCACATTGTAAGCACAGAACACTCTTCTTGTCCCACATTGAACAGTTGTGTCATTGTACCTTCATATTATTCATTTATTACTAAACTTTAGCCAATCATTACTTATGAATGCTTAAATTTTGTTGCACTTATTTCAAACAATTCAAATGAGTCAGAAAAATATAAAAAATTTTGTTAAAAAAACAAGTAGATCGAACGGGGTTTGCAAGCGAAACTGCGAAAGGTAAACTTGGTGTTTTCGAAAGACACAATTGATTTGTTGTATAATATGTTCTAAAAATGTTTGTATCAAGTGTTCTCTAACAATGAAGGGATAAGGCACTACTTACTGAGATTCATGGCAGGGGGCACAGTGAACTGAATCAGTAGCACAAAACTAAAGAGAGGATCAGATGGAAGTAATCCCAGAGCACCAGCTGCCTTAATAACACCTATTCCGACTATAGGAAGGATCAAGTATCGCACTAAAATGATCGTAATGATGATAATAGGTCTTATGCTTGCATTTCGCAGACCTGTCGATCAAGTCCAAAAAAAAACATTAATTTAAAGTAAGAATTAATTATACATTAATGTTCAATATAGTCCATACTTATTGCATAGTCCGGATGGACTAATCTTAGCCCTTGCATCAGCCCTATCAATGGTCCAGACTGAATTTTAAAAATTTGGGCGGAGTGACATTTTCGTAATTAACATGTAATGATTTTACCATCACATGTGATTGTATAGTGAATCACATGTGATTTTATATTGAATCACATGTGATTAAATATTAAAATTTAGGACCATGTTTTTTATATGAACTATATTGAACACAACTCATTAATTATAACTTTAAACACTGTTCATTTACCTTGTACCAGATTGCCTCCTAATATAAGAGTAATGCAAGGTAAGGTTCCATCCCTGAATCAAATCATATCAAATTAATGTTAAATATTATCGATAAAAATTGAATCATTTTCGTGTAGAGTATGAAATGATAACTTAGATATATGATTAATAATCAAGGGCAGACAAATTGAACAAGAAAATTTGTACCCAAGTAATGTGATGGAGTCTTGGATCACCCTCAATGGAGCATCATCACCAACAAGAAGGTTTTTCAACCATGGAACTGCGCCGAATACGAATCCTGCAATCTGAGGATATACAAGGGAAGTGAATCTATATTGATATAATTTTGGGTCATTGTAAAAAATATGAAAATGTGTGGAATAAGATTGATAAAAAGTAAAAACTTACAGCACCAATGGTTGGAGGTGCTAATAGCTCTTCTAATATTTTCTCTAGAGTTTCAATTAGTCTACTTGAGAAAAACCCTTCTTTTGCCTCCTTGCTTGCTAACTGTGGGTAGCCCAACTACAAACAGATAAAACTACTTCAAGAAACTTTTTGTTTTAAGAAAAAACTTCCAGCTTTTTAATCCGAACATGACTTGTAGCTTTTTCTTTCAAAACAAAAGGCTATCAGTTCCAATAAGCTCTTATAACCAAAAGGTGAAGAGATTATATTTTGTTATACTTTAACACATATGACAAATGGGTCTTGTTTATGTTGATTACATGCATAGTGCAACTATTTGTAATGCTAGTTGAGATATGCGCGCAGTCAACTTAAACAAGACCCTTGCGGGCCTCGACTAGGAGAAACTTACAGTTGGATTTTCGGGGTCCACATTAGTCGAGTATGATACAGGCATGACTACACCATTAATGTGGTCTTGACTTTCTTCATTTAGGAGATGACTCTTTTCATTTGCACTCAAGTCTTTGTTTGGTTCCTTCAACAAACCCTCATCTTCTTTCATTGCATTATACTTCAATGCTGAGTTTCTTATCAACTGATATGAATATGTCCATATATAGAAGCATCCCAACTGTGCAAATTTACAAACTTAATTATACCAAGGGCAAGAAGCAAAAATTAGATTACTACCAACAACAAAGCAACAACAGTACCAAATCCCGCTACTGTGAGGTAGAATGTAGACATTTTCATACCTCTATCCGTAGGTAAATTAGATTATTACTAAAATAAATGTTAAATGGTGTGAAATGAGCTAACAATCAGCTTACCGCCATGGAAAACGATGAATAGGAGAGTCCATTAGCTTTACAAACATTATGATCTCCGAAAGGGCTGCCTTTTTGAGTGCAAATCGCGGGGATGATTAGCAAAAGAATGTTTCCCAAGTTCCCTGGAATGAAATGAAAGCAAACAGCAAAAGAAGAAACAGTTGGTTCAAAGAAACATGATTACAGAATAGCAAGTCCAAAGGATGTTTTGTAACATAAATTACCTGTTGCACACATTGCTATAATTAGGCCCTCCAAATGTGCCTCTGGTTTGATCAGTTTTACTGCTATCCACCCCAATGTTCCTCCACATAAAAATGTTATTCCAATATTTACAGGCATAAACCACCTAAAACACAAAGAGAATCTTTATATACTATGTATTATATATGTTATTATGTACAAAAAAAACATGGGAAGTGATCAAATAACATTGTTACCATGAGATGATGTCTTGGAAGGTGACACTCTCTGCAAGACATGCGAAAATGAGAGACGGTGTAAATGCCACAAACACAATCTGCATATCGTCTAAATCAAGTTAGACACAAGATTATACAAGAGCTATATATATATATATATATATATATATATATATATATATATATATATATATATATATATATATATATATATATATATATATATATAATCACAAGTAGATATATATACCTTGTTAAGGGAGCGGCGGGTGTCATTAGAAAGAAGATTGAAGCGATCTGTAGCCATGATGGCGCCTATAACGCTCACGATTAGCACCTGAACTGTCGGCATTGACGCCACCTCGAACAACGTCCAAAACCCCATTCTTGATCAAATGTTATATCCTTTGTACCCTCAGATTAAGCTTGAATTCTCTTATAATTCAGTCATAGCGTGCATGAATTGAATGACTGTTGTGAAAGAATAAACAGATTCAAATTCGAATACATGAAAATGCTGCCCGTATGGCCGTATGTAGTTCTACGTCCATTAGTTAAAACTAAAAAGAGACCAATATTTATATATATACACACCGGAAAATATTAAAAAATCGATTTGAGCGACTGAGAAGTTTTGTGGTGGCGCTGTAGGGTTACTTGAGTCTGAATTTTATAAGGCTGCAGAAAGCTGCCTATATATACGGACTTTACTTACAATGATAAAAACAGCTAGTTAAGAGTATAAAAGGTAGTTTCACTTTCTAAAACTGATAATCATAACTCAAGTTACATAATCAACCTTTCATGTTTATAAAATATTCACATTAATCATCTTTTAAATAATATTCAAACTTTCTATTTATAATAAACGGTTACCATTTTCAAAACTTAGAATTTTATTTTTTTACTCTTATCCAAAAAATATATATATCTTATAACAAATTCCTGATTTTTATTTTTCCGGTCAAAAAGTTAGTAGCCAAATTGAAGACTAATTTGAACTTTTAATGTTTACGATTAAGGATGATTCATTGTACATAATAAAATTATTTGTATATATTATTAATACATGATTAACTAGTACTTTATGTTGTTAAATATTTATATGAATATTTTTATATACGAATCAGTTCTCATTAAAAAAACACATACACATGATTAACAGGACAAAATCGATTTTTTTATTATTTATCAAAGTAATTGTAATTACTAATTAGTCAAAATTCCATCTCTATTCCAACTCATCATACTTTGAGAACCCACATGACAGGACACATCTTTCATGATCCACACATAACACATCTACCTTTACAAAAAAGTGATTGCGAGTGTGTGAAAGAGAAGAAAGAAACATGTGTTATGTGTATTTAGATCAAGAAGCGAGAGATGTGTGCTTCGGTTAATATATTGTCTTTATTTTATGTTTATAAAATAATTGAGATTAAATTTATTAATTTAGAGATAATATATGTTTTACTAATGTATAATATTTCCTTAAAAGTTTTGTACGTTATGTGAATCAATGTTTTAATTATCAATATATTCATACATAATAATTTATACATTATTAACTTATATTATATACTATTAAATATATGTATCTCTATCATGTGAATAGAGAGACACCCTAATCTATATATTAAGGTGTATGAATCATCATCCTTATATACAAATCAATTTTGGTTAAAGAAACAAATAGACACGGTTAACAGAACAAAAATTGATTTTTAATTATTTATCAAGTAATTGTAATTAGTCCAAATTCCACCTCTATTCCAACTAGGGGTGTTCACTCATCGGATAAAACCGAATTACCGAACCGAAAATATTGGATCGGACTATTTGGTTCGGATATTTCGGATTTTTGGATCGGATTGGATCAAAACCGAATAATTACTATGGATTTCGGTTTGGTTCTGGTTACTATAACTTAAACCGAATAAACCGAACAAACAGAATGAGAATATATATATATATATATATATATATATATATATATATATATATATATAACATATATATATATACATATATATATGTAACACTAGTGTAACAAAGTGATTCATACGTGTCATGTCTATGTCTATTTACAACTTATTATTTTTAGTTATATATTTATAAAGCCACTACTCCCACTAGTTATTGTAACTTGGACAACTATATTTTTAATCTTAATAGTATATGTATCGAATCTAGTTTTTAAAATATCTCGACTCTTTAAACATGTATATTTGTGTTACAATGAAAACCGAACTGTAAAAACCGATCCAACCGAATTGTAATTTGGATGGTTTGGTTCAGATTTTAAGATTGCTTGGATGGATCGGATCACACTTTTCAAAACCGAAATCCAATTGGATTTAGTCAATCGGATCGGATCAAACCGATCCATCCGAACGTACACCCCTAATTCCAACTCACCATTCTTTGATAACAAAATGACGGGACAGATCTTTCATGATCACAAACCTCCTTTTCCACTTGTTTTTACTAGTAAGTAAGTATAAAAATACATTAATTTGTCAAGTAAATATTTTATAGTTAGTTCTCTTGGAATAAATTTTTAAAAGTAAGAAAAATAAATGTATTTTCTTAAAGAACCATTCATATAAAGAAGTTTAGCTATCACAAGGGTGAAAAGTTTTAGATTGTATAAAAATGGCCATTTCAAAAATATTAACACATAATTTGCTAAGTTTAACTGTCAAAATACTAAATTCGTAAAAAAAATGTAAACCATAATAATTATTTACGTCATGATAAGTGAATTATCTTAATGTTTTTATTTAAGATTTGTTTAAAATGTTATGGTTTTTACTTTCAAATATGTGAAATTGTATTGATTTTTCCGGGGTCCTTATTAGAAATTGTCACGTGAATAATTCTTAAATGAATACTTGTTAAAAAAATAGTAAAGAATTTAAAACAACCGCGTTTTATATTTATAAACTACATTTTTAGTCCCAAAGTAAAGTCACTTTGATCCCGTAAACAAAATTTTATCTCTTTATTCTTTTTTATTTTTTCACACGTCATCGTATAAATATGTTTTTATATTACTTTACTTACGAATATAAAGAATGGTGTTCTATCAATTAATTATTATTTACTAGATTATATACATGTGTGATATACTATTTGGTTTAAAAAATAGTAAATTATAAATTATAAACATTAATAAAAAGATATCAAATAATTATAAATACGAAAAAAATAGAATTTAGAAAATTTATGAATGCAAGAATATAATGAAGAAGATAATTGAATGAATCATTACTATTCATAGTTATAAAATATAAAAAATGGTATATTATTTTATTTTTTTCCTTCTACTTTATCCTCCTACTCACTATAAGATGATATGTGGACTTTATTAATTCTCTTTTCTTATTTCTTTCATTGATTTTGACACTTGTGTTAATCTCATGAGTAGGAGGATAAGTAGGAAGATATATCTTCTCATATAAAATATATAGTTATACAAAAGAAAAGGTATAATTATACAATTTTAATTTACCCAAATATATCAGAATTATTTGGTTAAGTTTTCTTCTCCCAAAAATATAAGAATTCACTTTATGAAAAAATAATACAAATATATTAAGGTACTTAAAATTAAAATAATATAATTATATTAAATTAGTATATATGTTTATAAAAATGTAAATATATTGTCAACACAAATATGTTAAGGTTATCTCAAAATTTAGATAATATTTTTTACTAACTATTTTTATCTTTTTTTTACTAACTATTTTATCTTCTATTAGAATTAAAATTTTAAAAATTGAGTTCTCAGTTTTGACTATTAAAAGTCAAAATTAGAATTTTAATTTTAACAAAATAAATGGATATGATTTAATTTTAATTAAATTAAGGGTCAAAATCTTCAAATTAAACTGATGGTAGGTTAGTTTTTTATTTATATTAGAAGAATGGATAGAATTTTTATATAATAGTAACAAAAAATGTTACATCAAAATCATGTATATATTAAATTCACTCGACAATAATGACTAAATTTTAAAAGTGCTCCAATATAAAATATGCCCCTTTCAAATGTTACCAAGTTACCTTCCTTTTATTCATAATTTTAATTGAGTTATAAAACTAAATAATTAATTTATAATGTACTTAGTAATTTTATAATAAATATAAATACATACAAATCATGAATATAAGAAAGGTAACTTGGTAACTGATCACCTTGCTAAGTCTGGATTGGCTAGATCGTCTTTATGGCTTGTATGGGTCTAAGATTGATATAGTAGAGTAGCTAGTTGTGTTGGGTTTTGTGTATGTGGTTTTGTTTTGTGCAGGTACTATTTGTGGCAAGATGGGCGGTAGGGTTGGTTTGTTGGGGGGGAGGGGGGTTGGATGTTGTAATTTATGGCAATAGAAGTAGTGGAAACAGGTCCCTGACTGTAAATCGGGTGGGGATGGTACTTGGGGGGGGGGATATTATACTTTAACATTGTCTGTTTTTGGTGTGTGCAGGTTCTGGAGATAGTTCTTGATAAAATTACAAGGTGGCCCTGGGTTGTGGAGTCAGTGCAAATTAAGGATTTACATTTTTATACTCTTAGTAGTTTCTCTTGGAAGTCTCTAGGAGGCTCGATAAATTTTTGTAAAATATTTGCTAATCCCAGCAATGGAATTTCATTGTTAACTACTCTTGGGTGTGGGTTGGACAGGTGTTATAAGGGTGGTGCTAGTAGGATTAGTGGTTGTGGCTATACTTCTTCATAGATGTTACAAGGTGACACTGAGATATTGCACACACTCCACATCGCTTCCCTTCGTTCAGTAGCCATGGTCATAGGCTAGCCTGCGGGGTTTATCTTTTGGTGCAGGAGGTTGCACTCTATCTTGGAACCATCGAGTTATAAGGGGGGCACTTCAATCCCTATTTGATTTGCTAGGCCATCTTTAGTTTAGCTAAGGCAAATCCTTCTTTCAAGCCCAGAGTTCGTGAATCTTTGCATTTTCCTGTCTTTATTTTCAATTCTTGGGTAGGGGTAGGCTGGTGTTGGGGGTATGTTGTTGGGTAAAGATTGGAGAGGTAGGGGGTCATACTAGGTCTTGGTGTATAAGGGGGAGGTTATGGGGTACATATGGTGTCAATTGGAGGATAGGAGGTTGGATGGTTTTGTTGGGTGTCCCTTTCCTGGTTAACCTTTGAGCCACAGAGTCCTTGTTGCTTGCTTTGGTTGTGATGTTGAGGTAATACTAGGTTTTTGAGTGGGGGGAGAGGCTGTTATCCATTCCTTTGTAGGCTATATTAACCCTGTTGAGCTCCAAAGTTTTTTGGCCAGTTGTTGCTTATTTTCCTATTTGTGTGAGATTCAATAAGCAACTCTGGCTGTACTTTTAATTGTTCCGGATATGCGGGTTGTAATATTTAGCTATGGATCTGATGTGCTTGTTTTATGTAGTCATTGTGCTGCTGGTATTTATGCTGATGCTGTGATATTGGTTCGCCGTTGCCTGATGCTAATACGAGGCCATTATGCGCTGCAAGTTGCTAATATGATGAGTGTGGATGACTGATGTTGTTAAGGATTGTTAATCATGTAGCTGCGTCGAGTCTTCCATGTTGTTGTTTGATACTATGAATTTACGTATGAAGACCGTTTTGTCGCCAGTCATGATCCCTCTTGATGATTTAACGTGGATAATATATTGTGGGTCTATGAATGTGATGTAGTTAGTGAGTATTGATACATTGATGTATGATGCTTGGAAATCATGTGTGATTACATGTGTGTAACTAACGTTTAAATATGATGAATGAAGATATATTATTGGCTGTTAAAAAAAACTTGGTAACTTATAAAATTAAAAGAGGGTAAGTTTTACAATATTAGAATTTTTTTAAAATCTAGTTATAATTGTTGAGGGATTTTGAAGTAGAAATGATTCTAATAAAGAAAAATTATAAATTTACTTACTCTTTTATATTTTTTGTTTAACCATCACTTATTTGTAACTAGCTAAATGACCCGTGTATCAACACGGGATTATATAAGTCAATTTTAAATTTATATAGTTTTAAAGAGTCATAACACGTATAGTAAAAATAATTACAAAACATAGATAGGAAAATAAAATCTCGTAAGAAAATAAGAAATTAATAACCATTACAGAATTTTGAAATCCATACATAAGATTATCATTAAATTTTTTGTAAAACCTCTTTATAAACAACATTCATGGTTTTATTAGTATGGTTTCCTTCATCATCGCAAATTAAAACTTTTAACCAATCCTTACTCTTCACTCTAGAAACCGTCACATATAATTATCCATGAGTAAAAACGTGTATTTTTAATACTTTTTATAAATACTCTTTTTAAAAAATATAAAGTTACATTACACGTCTAAAAGTTTTTAGTATAATATTAATGTGTTTCTTGTGATGGAGCTTTATCCCGACATTGTAAAAACATAACTATAATATTATTGTCAATGTTATAATATCAAGTGCTTTAAATACATTTTCATTAGCCAATTATATATTTGAATATTTGAAATTGTAAACTAAATTTATTAAAAGTTAAATAATTATGACATCTATCTAAGTATACGCAAATTAGATCGCATAAAAATAAGATTCTAACATAGAATATATTATGTCTATACATACGTAAATCACTTAAGTGTAATTTATTATTCAATTAAATATAATTGAAAACACGAGATCTCACTGAATTCAAATATCCATGTAATAATAACATTTCTTTTAATAAGGATATAAGATGATAGTGATAGCTACCTTTAGCTAATTCTTGAAAAACAACATTTATAAGATGTTTGCTTCTACCAAATTCTGGAATTAAGGAGCACAAAAGTTGATGAACCATTATTGACGTTCGTATTTCTGTGTTAATAGGGACGAACATTTTTGGAACCATTATAAATAATGAAGTTTCTCTATAAGAAAAATATATAAATAATGGAGTTTCACAATTTAATTTGGACTATAATATAACACACTAGTTGAGCTTCAATATATATATTTTAATAATATGGAATTATGGATGAATCCAATGCATCCATGTTGTCACTGGAGTTTGATTTGCTGATCAATTTTGAGCCTATAGCTCCTTTGCGAATTAAAAAGTAGACATGTGTATGACAAAGGTCAAGTATGACGTTTCCAAATCTGAATCGTCTGCCTCCTCAAAATATTATATTATATATAGGCAATATGGTATAGAAGATGATATAATAATATTTAATATTATATTTGTGATAATATATCAAGTAAAAGTAACAATACAAATACCTAAAAAAGATGCATGCAAATAAAAAATGGTGGCTTTTGAGTGAAGAGGAATATTTGATGAAATAATTGTGTGTGTGCTTTCGAAGTTCTTTTGGGGTAAAAGGAGAGGGTATTGGGGGATGGGATCCAATACAATCGGTAAATTGGAATCAAACTTTGGATAACTTTCAAAATGAGGGGTTCAAAATTGTAGTATTCGTGATGCTAATTAGGGTTTTTTTGTAAATGGTGGTGAAGGTTTTTTTTAATGAAATAGGTTCTTAATAATATCAAGAGAAATAACTTTGCCAAAATATTAAAAGTTGGGGATTTTTAGATAAAAATGGTTTATAAGGTTTAGCTAGTCTTTTGGTTGGGATTTGGGGAATGGAGTTATCTTAAGCTTCTAGAAGGATACATAGGCTGGTAATTTAAGGTTGAAAGAGATTTAGGATGCTTTTGCTTTGGGAGGTGATTCGTACACAACCAAAACTGATCATACACAACAGGTTAAAACATATCATAGCACATTGTACAAGTCAATAATGCATAAATTGTTGTGTATAGACAATTTTTATTGTGTACGAATCACTATCTTTTTGCTTTGGATAATATTAAAGATGTGTTGGTGACAAATAGGGATTATTGGAGAGGTGATTTGTGGGGTTGAGAGTGGGATTGGACGGAGTGCTTGAAATGGCGTGCATAGATAGAGTTGGAGGATCTTAAAAACTTGTTAAGAGGCTTAAAAATAGATGATTTTGAGAGAGACAAATAATAAGGCCATGCATTATAAATTACATTCTCATTTCCCTTATCTAATGTCATATTAGCGTTACATCATTCTTTTTCTTTCTACCCAAATTACATGTTATGCCTCTCTTTCAAATTATCCTCACTTTATTTATTTTTATATTAATAAATAAAATAGGTGTGAGTGTGTGATTGGTTAAGAGGGGATAGGGGTGGGGGGTTGTCGGTTTCTTCATCGAGTCCACAAACTCACTGCCTATACTCGCTGTCCACGTTTTGGTGTTCCCGTTCTACTCAATGAAGCCCGATGACCATCGGGTAGAGTATAACGTGTAGCCTAATGATGCGATGAGGAATTCCGGGTGAAAATATTATAGAGTTGGTGAAAGGGATTTCTTTTAATAAAAACCAAAATTAACGGAAACCAAGTGGAACAATTTAGTCCGTACAAAAGTTAAGAATGTTTATTTAGAGATTATGACTTAAAGAATTCTGATTAGAGAAACATTAGGCAACTATGGTGTGGATCTTTGTTGTGTCTCAATTATGAGGGTTCAATCTAATCGGTTGATTATGTTGTATGGGATTGCAATGAGGTTCAACGCCTTTGGACAAAAGTTTCCAGCCGATGAAACAAAAGAAAATAAGATTTGAACTCATTAGAGGACCTTCTATCCGGCAACAATATGACGTGGCAATTGATAACTTGTTCTTTTTTGTAATGATGTGGAGAAATTGGAATCAAATTGTTTATAATGGGATACTTATAAGTTGTTGGATATGTTTTTTGAGTTTTAGTAGGTCTGCTATGTGTAAATCTCACAGTGGCTAGATAGCATTTCCACAGACGTCTTTTCGCAAGGGTCTTCTTTGGACCAGGAGTAGCTGGTATAAAAGTAGTTCGACAGAAGCTGGAGTAGATTGGTCGTCTCGTAAGAAAAAAGACAATGTCGAAAAAGCTTAAATATTTGTTATGTAATTAGGTATTTAGGTATATAGAATCTGTAATTTTTGTTTTCCTATGTTTGTTTGTTAGGCTAGTCTACCGGGGTATTACTTTTTAAATTTTCCTTGAAACAAAGATTATTTGCACCTTGCAAATGTAGTTGTTAGAGAGATTATGTATGTTTGGTTTCTTGGTCTTGATATTAATATTGTTTTTTATTGTATAACAAACTTTTAAATTTTTTTATGTATCTAATGACTTATTCACACTTTCAAACTTTTTTTTTATATCTAATGACTTATAATTCAGTAACATGTTATTTTTGTTTAGAGGGTACGCAGAGCCGTTCTAATAATCTTTTGGGTTAAAGAAAAAAATTTTAAAAAATCAAATAAAATATTATTGTCAAATAAGCAAAATTTGCATATAATATATAGGGTTTAGTGTGAAATGTTTAATATAGTCCAAAGTTTTTGTGTAGTCCTAAGTGACAAATCTCATCCACATGATTAAAAAAAAGGCAAATGCCCAACAGCATCTCGGGACACCACCACGGCCGCCGACCACCACCTCCGGCCACCCCAATCACATGTGATTGAAGCACAATCACATGTGATTACCGCCAACCACCACCACCGACCACCACCTCCGTCCACCACCACAACCGCCGACCACCACCTCCGGCCGCCGCAATCACATGTGATTGCACACCGCCAACCACCAACACCGACCATCACCTCCGGCGACCCAATCACATGTGATTGAAGCCACAATCACATGTGATTGCACACCGCCAACCACCACCATCGACCATCACCTCCGGACACCACCATAGCCGCCGACCACCACCTCCGGCCGCCGCAATCAGATGTGATTGAAGCCACAATCAAATGTGATTGCACACCGCCAACCACAACCACCGACCATTACCTCCGGCTACACAATCACATGTGATTGAAGCACAATCACATGTGATTGCACATTGTCGGCCACCACCACCACCACCGACGACCAGATCTTTTTTTGAAGCATCAAACGACGAATCTGAGACCAGATCTGAACTCCTCTCATCAAACCGAGTTGAACCACCACCATCCCCACCCTAAACAACTCCGGCAGCCGGCGAATTTAGCCTCGTCGGCGCCGGATCTGAGAAATAAAACGCTGGATCTTTTTTTGAAGCATCGAACGACGAACCCGAGACCAGATCTGGACTCCTCTCATCAAACCGAGTTGAACCATGTGTGCCACCACCATTAACTCCGGCCGTGGTGGTCGGATTTTGCAGCGGCGGCCATGGTGGCCGGAGTTTGCTCGATTTCTCGTTAATGGAGGATCGTGAGGATGATCAGGCTCCATAGTCTTGTAGAGGAATCAAAACCGATCCCTCAGGACTATACAAAAAAGATGGACTGTAAGTGTATTCAACTTTACACCTTTTGCTATTGTATGTACTGAATTTTCAAACTTACCGTTTGATGTATCCAAGTTTCAAAAAGTAGTCATTTTGTGTATCTAACCTGCTATAGCAGGTAAGATGATGATGTGGCACAGATTAACATGATGTGGTTGTGACATGGCATTGACTTGGTGTTGAGTTGGAGCTGATGTTTTTTCCTTCTTTAAAAATAATTATAATAATATTAATAATAATAATAATATATAACAAGTTTCATCTTCCAGATTTCAAGATCTTCATAGGGTTTTTATTACTTCATCTTCATCATTTATGGGTTAACTATTTTCAAGATCTTCATAGGCTTTTCTTTCAGATCTTCATAGGCTTTCTTTCAGATCTTCAAGGGTTTCATCTTCATAGGATTTTCTCTTAGATCTCCAAGGGTTTCATCTTCATCTTCATCCACGCCCATCGTCAAGTTCTAGCATTACCACAACCGTCAAGTTCGATGGCTTCATGTGCGATTTCAGATCTTTTTTCTCTTGGTTCAGATGGCTTCAAGTTCGATGCCGTCAAGTTCGATGGCTTCCAGTGCGATTTCGATGGCTTCAAGTGCGATGGGGTTCGATTTTGGGGTTCCATCTGTAAGTGGTCGCTCTGTTCGATTTTGGGGTTCCATCTGTAAGTGGTTCATCTAAGTGAGGTTCCATGTTCGATTTTTAGAGTTCCATCTCTGTGAGATTTTGGGGTTCGATTTTTAGGGTTCCATCTGTAAGTGGTTCATCTAAGTGATTCATCATTTTCCATTTTTGATTTCGATTATGATTTTGGTTCAGATTAGGACTCTGTTTCACGAATCTGTTTCACGAATCAGTTAAGAATATGAATCTGTTTCACGAATTTGTTTTACGAATCTGTTAAGGATATTTATCTTTTTCACGAATCTTGATTTACATGTTCTTGTTCTTGTTCAAGTTTTGTTCTTGGAGTTCTTGTTCTAATGTTCTTGGTTTCTGGGTTTGTTAGCTAGAATATTCATTTGGGTTCTAGTTGTTGGATATGTAATTATATGAATTTAATGATGTGGCAATAAAAATAAATAAAAAATAAGAGAATTACAGGCAACTTGTTTAAAAGGTAAAAAAGAAACAAAAAATTTTAAATTTAAAAGTTCAATATATTAAATGGTAAGTTTGAAAGTTCAGTACATACAATAGCAAAAGGTGTAAAGTTAGATACACTTTTATGAACTAAACCCTAATATATATTGTAAATAAATAACAAAAAACATATAGCTAGATGGTTCTAAAATAAAAAAATTTATAACACTGTCATTATTATCGGATCATTAGAAAAACTCCTTATATCACTAAAATAATGTATTTACATGTGAGATCATAAAAATAGATCTTCTTTAGTTCATAAACCTGGGATGATTATCTTTTCGTCCGACCTCAGGACAACGCCTGAAGGAGCGAAATAGCATGAAAGCACGATACTTAAATGATTTAGTCATCTTAATTTATCAACTACAATTATTTTTTCTAGTATAAAAAAGTCGTGACTATGAAACTATATATAGTAAACATATAATAATACTAAAACTTATATAGAAACAAAACAAAATTCGAAAGGAAGTAAGTAAGGAATAATATAGTTTATATTTACATGGTAAGGTTCTAGTGTTCAATTAAGTTACGTATTAATTATAATTATTACTTATAACGGTAAGTAAAATATAACATTTAATTTGTTAAGTAAGCATATATTAATATTATATAGAATTAAATAAAGAAAAACAACGCAAGCTTCGTCGATTCTCCGATTCCCTCCAAATCGTAAACTACGAGATACCAGATTTCTATCAACTGTTAATCCCTTCCTCCGAGATTACAGATTTCGGTTAATTTCTTCATTTACTACTCCGAGATTTAAGATTTATATAAGTTTTTCATTGATTCATCAATGGAGATTACCGTAAAACGCCTACCTAGCTATATGATGCTAGTTAGATGAATGATGGAATCAGATATTGAGATATATGAATTCGAACAACAATCAATCAATAAATCTACAAATGGTAAAAACTTAATCATCAACGATGGAGATTGGAAGATCAGAGAACAAACCTGGAGGAATGATGAATCAGATCGTATATCGTATCCAGGTGAAATTCTGGAATTACGTAAGATGATGATGATATGTTGGAAAGTTTTGGAGATGAAAGAAAGCCATGAAGCTGCAAATTTGGTATATAAAGAAGAAACGAGGGAGGGGAGGGAAAGGGAGGGATGGTGAAAATGGAGTTTGCGGGAATGTGAATTTCGCCTTCACCACCACACGACAAAAGAAGGAAGATTTGTATATGTATACGTATATATTCCCCAATTAATTTTATTAGTTTTTTTTTTTACTTTAATTAAGGATGGGAAGCCTCAAAGCCGTTATTAGAAATGATAATATGACAGGTATTGATGATGATAATTTTAGTCTTATACTTAATTAATAAAATAATATCTTATATTTGGTCTCATCTTGTCAGATACCCGATTACTAAATAACAGTTGAGTTTACGGGTATACCAGATGTATGTGTCTAGTATTCCATTTATTATCTCAGTCCGTTAATACTTGTCAGAAAAATGGTTAAATTAAATCACATCAAATCAACGAGTTGATTATTTTTAAATTAATTTAATCTCTAACAATATTAACAAACTTACAATTTAGTAATTATTATATAAATACAATATATCTATCTATATCTATATCTATATCTATCTATCTATCTATCTATCTATCTATCTATATCTATATATAAAAGACATGCAAATTTTCCTAAAATAACCATAAATTGAAACTCAATCAACCAATCACAACCTTCAATTTCAAAATTATTCAATTTCAAAAATAGTTTTAGAAAGATTATCGAATTTCAAATCTAAATCAATTGGGAGGGGCCTGAATGAAAATTATGAGGGGGTTTTATAAAATATGTGAGGGTTTTTAAGAAAATGTGAGTGGATTTATAAAAATTGTATATTAATATAATTAATTATATGGTGTTTATAAATTATGTTTCATTTTGTTTAATGAACAAATAATTATATATTTACGATCGTCTAATTTTTATCTACGTTTTGGTATAAATTTTAATGTAATATGACACTTTTTAAAAATTAGTATATTCTTAATTTTTTGTTATCCATTAATAGTAGTACTTTAAAAAATTTAGTTATTGTTTATTGTTAAAAATTTTGACATATGTAAATTTTTTGGTGATATTTTATTATTTTTATCTGAAAATTTTAATATCTTAAAAAACTTTTGAAACACTTTTACACTTATTTTACTATACCTTTTATAATTTCAAATACTTTTTTTTAAACATTCCCGTGTTTTTACACGGGATAATAAACTAGTTATTTATATATAAGTTTAAAATATCTGAATTTTATGATAAATTAATTTAAACCGTTACGTAAATAATAGCAAGAACAATATTGTTAATCTTCAATCCTCTAATTGTAACACCGTGATTTTCAAAAATACCGTTTAACAAATTTTTTTTTTATTAATCAACCATAAGCAACGGAAGTCTTAAAACCATAACTACGATAAATGTAAACCGACAAAACCACAGTGCCACACCGTGATCAAATCGTTAACAGTTACAAATTCAAACCATAAATTAAATAATAAAAGTTCATTGGTATCAACGTCTATAACTATCTACCCAAGAAGCACCCGTCTCACAAAGACGATCTCCTAGTCACCTGCACGAGTACAAGACACCATTTCAAAGAACAAGTGTCAGCTTACATCTCATGAGTCAATAGGGGTTATAACCAAAAACCATAAAAATATAATCGTAAGTATAATTATGACATTATAGAAAATAACCTATCCGACCCATCGTGTATTTGACCCGTACCTGTTAACCCGCATATCATATAGCAATGAATGGGTCAAATATCCGCAAATCAAATCATATAATCAACCACACGTAATCATGAATCATACCGCATCAAAACCGCATATGTATCAATAAGGTGTCCTAATGTAGAGTCTAAACCCATACTAGATACCCAAGGTTCGCTAATCACGTGCCCGGCCAACCTATGCACCAAGTGGGGCGCGACTCCCACCCGAGAGCATAGATCCCGAGAGTATCGCCGCTTTCGCTACTCCGACAGTGCAAGTACAAGTACAACGTCGTCGTTCAAGTGCAAGTACAAATGAAGCCAACCGCAATTTCAGCTTCTCCTCACACCCTTGTGATGCATGATCTAGCCCCGCTGGCCTACATCACTCCAGTACTTGAACACCGAGGTGTCCGAATACCATGTATCACTATAGCCATCTAGAAAGACCAAGCGACCCGCATTGGCTAGCACTTTAATCCTAGAAGGTCAATCATACCTACTAGCCCGCAATCCGCAATGAGTAGTAAAGTATACTACCCCCGCCCGCTAAGTTCCAACATGCATTTAGTCGTAAACGATTACATATAAATCACAATAAACCACAAATAGTTATAGCATGCGTATCACGTGTTTAAACATACATATAACAAGTATTAAACACATAACAAGTATTTGACTTTAAACACCTAACACATATTATCAATCAATATATATAACCGTTTATGTTTCCAAAAATTAGGTTTTGTCTTTGTACTCGGGTTTTGTAAATTCTACTGAACTCACCTGAAGTTTCGAGAGAATAAACCGAGAGAAGTCACCGAAAGAGTTCACCGAACAACCTAACAAAATAACGAGTCCTAATAAATATTCGAGTCGTATGATCCGAAAACAATTGATAATACAATTAAAAATCACACAACTTAACCTATATTTAAAATCACCACACATAAAAGTATAACTATTTGACTTCTAACTAATAAAATACAAAATGCCATTCCATTAACATTGTAATTTACGGTCCAAATCACACCCCAAATAAAAGTGATTGTAATTAAATGTTAATTGCACCATCCTCCTGGCCGACATTAATTGCAATTTCATGCACTTGCAAATTACAGTAGTTCCTCCACGCAGGAAGCAATCGTAGTTGACAACCAACTCCAATCGCAGTTCCACTCCATCACATCTGAATAGTAGTTATACCTTAAACTAATTGTAATTCCTAACTTCTAACTACAATCCATTTCATTAGTTTTAAACGTAGTTCAGCCCTTCACGTTAAAAAAATGATCGTAATTGAATTCCCATCCATGCGAGTCCAATTCAGTTCATCAATTTCCTAAGTTCAAGGATTGTGGCATAGAGAATTCCTATTCACCAAAACGATTGCTACTTACGGTGAGCAAAGCAGATTCAAAACTAAGCAATTCAATCTCCATTCTTAAACAAAATCATAATTTTGCACTTCACTAAGTTCAGAACTCCTAAAGATATAAATCTCCATAATCAATTTAATGATTTAACTTCCTAATCTAAATCAATTTTACAATATTAAACATCACTGTAAGTTTCACTTCTCAATCTAGATTTCATCTACTAAAACCAAAATGAAGCCTTAATCAATCATGTATAAACACATAGTTTATAATAAGAATTCTTACTTGATCAATAGCTTCCCCAAAACTTCAATTTTGCCGTGTTCTTGGTATTGCCGGTCGAGAGAGAAAGAGAGCACCCCAAACTGCCGTGAGTTTTTGTGGCTGCCAAAGTCCCTATTCTTTTAATTTTATTCATTAGTCATCCGTTTACATCACTAAACACCCAATAATAATTAACTAAATCCGGCCCAAGTCGTCTCATTTAATGCTCAAAAGCAAATACCGAAACGAGCTGATTATTCTAATAAACAGTACCTAGAAATTCAGGTAGTTACACTAATCTATCACATTAATTACTAGTTTCACAAGCTAAAACTTTTCTATGTAAATGTCTTACAACTGTAAAAATAAACAAACAAACAAAATCCGTTATTATAGTTAATTATTAAAAAAATATATATGATTAAATCTAGATTTTCTAATCTCATGTATTTACCTTGTTACCAACATGCCACATGTAGTTAATTTATAATAATTCTATACGATACTAAAAGAAAATATTAAAATCTTAATATATATTAGTAATAAATTTATAAGTATTATAAACATACTAAATGGTTTCGGGTCAGATAAATGGCCCGTCATAACTAGGAAATGAAGGTTGATATCTTTCAATATAATTTACACGAGATGTTGCTATCCATGTCTTGATATAGGATTATGAATGTTGAAACATATACATTTTATTATATAAAATGAATCTTTTTGTTTATTATATTTACTAGATTAAATGTCCGTGTGATACACGGATTGATTTAAATAAGTAATAAATTTTAAATATTAATAAAAAGTTATCTATTTAAAAAAAATATAAGATAATTTTAAATATTTAATGAAATGATTTTTTTTAAAATGACGACAAATATTATCAATACTTAGACCACGTGGACATATCATGATACGAATATATGTAATTATATTTCTTGTATAGCTATACTAAATTTAATAATATTTATTACCATTTTGTATTTCTTAATTTAATAATATTTATCAACTAATTATGACTTGCCAAGTTAGTTATGAAAACATTAATCTCAATATAATAATATTTAAAATTGAATTGCAAATGATAAAATTTAAAATGATATATTTGAAACATAAATTAATTAAAGATAAATACATATTTCACAACTTTAGCTATTTATTACCAAGTATGTATTGAGAAATCTCAAGAAAGAAATATAATAGGATAATGCCATTACCTAATTAAAATTAAAATTATAGATAATCCATCAATATATAAACATTACATTATTATTCACGGTTACATTTATATTAGTATGTACTATAAATATTTAAATTAATTATGTATGTTCAAATTATTATAAAGGTAAATTTAGTAGTATAAGATTTAAAATACTTTAACTCTGAAAAGTCAAAATTGATTTTTTGATTTGAAACAAATGAATGGTCAATATTAAATATTTTGTTAAATAGAGGGTTCAGATCTTTCAATAATTTTTTTCTAATTAATCTTTTATATATATTAAATTAAATAAAGGATTTCACTTTTTTAAAAATTTAATCAGAAAAGTATGTTTACCTTTTTTAGTTATATTTACTAATGTGCAAGAATGTATATATTTATATAAACACAAAAATAACATATTACAATAGAGAAATAATATTAAAACAAAGTAATAACAAAATATTTTATATTCTAATTAAAAGAAAAGTGTTTCTCCATCTTTCTAAAAATTCTCCATCAATCACAACCCTTGATTTAAAAAAAAATTAAAAAATCGAAAAATGTCTTATGATGATGTCAAAAATGG
Source organism: Pulicaria dysenterica (assembly GCA_947179395.2). Taxonomy (NCBI): domain Eukaryota; kingdom Viridiplantae; phylum Streptophyta; class Magnoliopsida; order Asterales; family Asteraceae; genus Pulicaria; species Pulicaria dysenterica. Next base: position 74,737,645 of record OX359290.1, on the reverse strand, counting down.
CAAAAATCCTTAAGGAATTGGAAAGGGGTTTTGTGAAACTTCTAAGGGAGTTTTAGAAAATATGTTAGGGCTTCTATGAAAATGTGAGGGGGTTTTATAAAACTTGTATATTAATATAATTAATTATAGGTTGTTTATAAAATATGTTAAATAACTTATTATATAATTTGTTTAGAGAAATAATAATTATATATTTGCGACCGTCTCATTTTTATCTACGTTTTGGTATAAATTTTATTGTAATACGACACTTTTTTAAGTGGTATATTTTTAATTGTTTGTTATCCATTAATAGTAGTGGGTATGTTATTCATAAAACAATTTATATCTTTTTTATATTTATTCTATCTACGTATCATAGTCGATATAATAACTGATTCCTCGGTCTTTCGATAAAAAGTATTAAAATGATTTTTTTTTTAAAATTTTGTTTTATTTAAGATAAATTTATATAAAAATAGATAACATTTAAAACAGACAAAGGTGCATCAATCAATATAAAAAAATTAAAGAATCATATATATAAGCAACTATTAAAAATAAAACTATTAAAAGAAAATGGTTACTTACATCATCAACCCTTTCCCTAAAAAATATCCACCAATCATAGCCATTGATTAAAAAAATTAAAGAAAATCAAAAATATATTAGTTATTACGTCCAATTCCATCAAATCCCTTAAGGGAAATTTTTTTATAACAAACTTCTATGTGTTTGTTAATCTTGGATAAGATAATAATATATATTTGAATTAATCGTGGATAAGATAATATATATATATATATATATATATATATATATATATTTTTAAATTTGAATTGAATACATATTTCTAATTGAGGTGTATTTATTTGGTTTAAAATTACTCCACTTTGTTAGGTAAGGAAGTTACTTTTAAAATTAGATTTAAAAAATTTTAAAATATGATTTAAATGGAATAATAATTGATAGATTAAGTTTGAAAATATAAACAAAAAGGAAAATAAAGTAGGCGATGAGATATACATGGATAATTTATAAGAAGTACTTAAAAGACACGTTTTCACTCCTTGACAGTTATATGTGACAATTTCTTGAGTGAAGAGTAAAGAGAGGTTAAAAATTTTAATTTGCGATGATTAAGAAAACCATACTAATTAAACTATGAATGTTGTTGTTTTTTTTTTTTTTGAACGGCAATAGTTATATAACTTGATAAACAAGTACACAATAACACACATGATACACGATCACTCACAACATCATTCATTCTCACATCGACTACCACACAAAAACATCGTGTATCATATGAGAATTATCTCACCACATGTAAATCTCACCTAGAAACTCACCCAAACCCACAAGAGTCACACAGTTAAGTCGCCAGCATCGCAACAGGATCTCAACCCAACAGATCAGAATCACCATCAAGCACTTGAGCCGTAACAGGCCTACACATAAACACCACCTTGTAACACACATAAACTCACTATAGCGGCGGCAGTAACGTAGACACCCTACAGGCGGCGACGGTGAAATTGGATCTAAACCCCATGACGGCGGCGACTCCCCACCGGCGGCACCACATACAAACTCACACAATAAAGACTCACCAAGACCCACAAGAATCACACAGTAAGTCGTCAGCATCGCAAAAGGATCTCAACCCAGCAAATCAGAATCACCATCAAGCACTTGAGCCGTAACAGGCCTACACATAATCACCACCTTGTAACACACATAAACTTACTAGAACGGCGGCGGTAACGTAGACACCCTACAGGCGGCGACGGCGAAATTGGATCTAAACCCCATGACGGCGGCAACTCCCCACTGGCGGCACCACAAACAAACTCACACAATAGAATGAGCCTCACACACACAAGCCACCAACAGCGCAGATCAAAACCCCACCGGCGGCCAAATAAAACCCCACGGCGGCGGCAGATCTAACCCCACGGCGACGGCCCACAGAAAAACGTTGATACAAGCTTGCCGAACAAAAGAAAAACCAGATCTCCGGCTACTCCAGCGACCGGAGTTTAGGGAAAAACAAGCAACAAACCTCAAGGCCGTCGGCCACCATCAGCGGCGGCAGTAAAAGCAGCGGCAGCGGTAGAAGCAGCGTCGGTATAAGCAGCGGCGGCGGCGGTACAAGCAGCGGCGTCAAACACCCACAACGGCGGCGGTACACCCACATCGGCGGCATACAGCAACTCGATCGGATTTGAGGAGCCAAGACCGTAAGCCAAGGCCGGCGGTTAGACAGATCTTGACGTCAGATCTGGACCGGAGCACAACAGTAGGGCGACCGGAAACCACGGCCGACGTAGACACCCAACCAGATCTGGACAACGGCCGGCGTACACAAAAAGAAAGAGAAGGCGACGAGAGACGAGGAAAGCTCCTCCGGACCGCCGGCTAACGCTGACGGCCGGAGAGAAGAAGCTGGAGTGTGGCGGCGCTTTTTAGAGAGAGAAATTTAGGGTTTAGGGTTTATGCCAAACTATGAATGTTGTTTATAAAGAGGTTTTAAAGAAAATCTAATGATAATCTTATGTATGAATTTCAAAATTCTATAATGATTATTTATTTCTTACGAGATTTTATATTCATATCTATGTTTTGTAATTATTTTTACTATACGTCATAATACTCTTTAAAACTATGTTTTGTAAGTTTTTCCAGGACAGTTGTAAATATGCACATATGCAAAATTTTGCACTTGTGAAAATTTTGCACTAGTGCACATGTCGCTGTACTGAAAAAAACCCCAGCAAAACATGATTTTTTTTCTTCCAAAAAAAATATATCAAGATCGGTCTTAAATTAAATAGCATAATTTTCTCGTTAATTTGGTATATTTTCATAATTTAACAACTTATTGTTTGATAAATATATTAGTTTTAAAATATGGGGGTAATGTCATAATGTCTATACTACCCCTTTTCTATCTAAATTAAATATAAAAGACAGGAAATTAAATGATTGCCAGAAATGGTTCTCGCAGTTCTCGTACGAAAAACAGTTATCGTTTGAACTACACCCTATATATATATATAAACCTGAGCGCTAAAATAAATAACTACACCCAATGTAATAGAATTAGAAGATTTATATCGATTTGGTATACATGGTAAAATCAAAAGTCAAAAGCAGCCAAGTTTAAGATTTATCTTAAAGATTACAATCTTACATGTGTGTTTACTAGAAGTAGCTACTAGCATTTGAAATTGGATGCTAGTTACTAAAACTAAGAGCTTTTATTCGTATGTATAGATTTGAGTAGTTGGTTGTTAAAGATGTAGAATGTAAAATAACATAAAAATACATTACTAAAGAAACCTAAATGATAGAATTCTTTAAAAAAACAATTTATGAAAAGCATTTATGTAACTTTTGGATTAGAAACTTCAACAAACTGTTGTAAATAGTATTTTGTTTTGGAGTCTTTCCTCTAAAATAAAAGCCCTAAAAGAAATGCTCCTTGAAATACTTGAGCTTGTAATATATAAAATTTCATAAATACCCTTACTTAATTGGTTTGTTAATTATTTTTCTAAGAAATGTTGAATATAGTTCATACTTAATTCATAATCTTAAGGATTTTAGCCTTTGATTCAGCCGCATCAATGGTCCAGATTGAATTTTAAAAATTTGGACGGAGTGACATTTTCGTAATTAAAATGTGATGATTTTACAATCACATGTGATTAAATATCAAAATTTCAGGACTATGTTTTTTATTTGAACTTTATTGAAAGAACTCTTATGTTTCTTATCTAAATTATTACATACATAACTTTACACTTTTCTTTTCTAAATCCCAAGTAAATATGCACACACACACACACACACACACACATATATATATATATATATATATATATATATATAAAGTTATAACTTGCAGCTCTAGCTTCCCGCTAGTAGCAAGAATATCATCTCAAGGGCACCTTTGATTAGCTAGATTATACGGTATAACGGCATATGAATATAGAAACCTAGAAAGATACAACAAATATACTGGAAATTGGTGCATATGGTAAGGCTATTTGATAATTTATTACATTGTGCATGTGCATATTTTTGCACATGTCTCTGCACATGGGCATATACATATTTTTGAAGATTTATACACACGGGCATATACATGTGCATTGAATGCACATGTGCATTCTTTGGCATCTGACTTTGAAAATTTGCACATGTGAATCTATCTATACTTATGTTGAAAAATCCAGTATAATTATGCATATGTCCGCCTTAAAAAAAAGGAATTATGCATATGTCCGTATATTCAAAGACATGCAAAAAGACTAGCAAATACGAACTTTTTTTATTTAAAAAATATAATAAAATCCAATAAATTCTTTTTAACTATAACAAATACATACTTAATCTTATTACTTCTAATTATAACAATAATGATCGATGAATTCTATAAACCTATGTATTTGTCTCGACTTTTGAGAGTTTTTATTTCTATATATCTTTGCTTTCAAGAAAAATAATAAATAAATTGATCATTGAATTATCTATATCTATACTACTACATAAATCATTTAACATTCTCTCTTCTTCTTAACTTTAAGAGTTCTTAAAATCCGATCAAAACATCTTAACCTTTCATTTTATTTAGATTAATCTCAATCACTCAATCTTTAACCATTTCACCCTCCCTACTAATTTACTTTAACTTTTTATTTATTTGAAATATACTCTCTCTCAAACATAATAATCCACCCATATCAACATCATTTCCAAAATCTTATTAAACTATCTCTTCTTATTTCATAAATATAGTCTTTTTCTTATTTTAATTTCTTTTTAAAAATTAATAAAACAGTTGATGCGCATAAAAGAAAATTTGCAAAAACGGACATGTTGCTGAAAAATAATTTTTTCGTGACATTGAATCGCGCGAATAACATATCATTATAATTTTGAAAACGTCAAGTTGCAAAACAAAAACTACTTGCCGCCGCAACATTGCGCGAGTACGATGCTAATATAAGAAATACAACCACCCCCACTCGGCCACTCCCTACGTCGATACTTCTACTACTAGTCTATATATTGATACCGTCTGTCACCATTTTTTAAAACTTTCATTTATTTTGAGTTTTATAATTATTTTTTACTTTTAAAATATGATATTTATCATTTTCTAAACCAACACATATATCACACCAAAATTAATCTAATTTTGTTTATATACGACTTGGAAGCATATTGTGGCTACAAAACTTGGTACTTTATATTGTGTAAATTTGAATGATTTGATTCAAAATTTGGGATGTACTGGTATCACTGGATCACATACTTGCTATAGTTTCAAGTTTCTTCGTTTGACTACCAAACATTGGTTGTCCTTCGAACATTCGAAGTGTCAACCCATCCTTTCGCCTTTCTTCTACATCATATCCATGGTGAGCTGTTTATCTTTTTGTTGTTGTTGTTGAGATGGTTCGGTTTCAGGTTCATGTTCGGTTGAGCCTCGGGAAATAGTATAAACTATCTAGGAAAGTAGAAGGGGCTCGAGGTTCATGTTCTGGTTGAGCTTCACTCGAGCATAACCACTCTACAACCACATGTTCGACCGAACTAATGAGCAAAAAGAGCTAAAAATTAAATGGACCAGTCCGTAGTCTAACTAAAAGATATGGACCAACTAGGCAACTAGCCACGAGATCTGTTTGAGTTTTTCTTATTCAAGAGTTAAGATAATGATATAAACCATAATAGTGGGTATGGTATTTGAATTAGTTGTTAGGATTATTTATATTAGTATTATCTATTTTAGTTAGTAATTATTTTGTTTCTTAGTTTATCGAGTTAGTTTCCTTATTTTAGGGTTTAGGGTTTGACTCTATATATTAGGGCCGGCCAATATGTGGGGAGGAGAATTCTTGAGTCATTTAGTTATTTCTTAGTTTCGAATATTAGGCCCTTTTTGTATTTTCAAGCACCCTGTGATTACGGGTGTATTCTATCCAATTCTTGATTATCAATTTGATTCGTATCAAATAACTGATTTTAAGAGGCATGTGAGGTTGTGCTGTGGGCAAGACATACCCCCTTGACCATGTGGTATTATTACCCGTGCCTTCAAGACAGTTGTCAAAGACCAAACACGCATCAGAAACAATCAATTTTGATGGATACTAGTAGTCACATGAGCACTGAACACAAACATCATAGATTTGTGGGAATCTTAAATTGTGATATGATTGATATTATATGTAACATACTTTTCAAGACATCAGTAGGAAGCTTCAACTTCATCAGCTGGCACTGATGATCCGTTTGGAGGATCATCTGCACGTAGTTGAGCAGAAACGTCATCAATCGCAGAGTTCAGCTGAGCTATCTTCTCTGTTAGTATCTTGCGTGTTTTCTGTTGTCAGTAAAATCATTCAACTGGTTAATAAGTTTCAACACAGGTTGCTTTTTTCTTTTTAAAGATTTTTACATAAATAAATAATTCTTGCGTTATGTCCGATTAGAATTTGTTTGAACACAACAATCAAACAGTTAAAAGATTGTATGCACTATAAATAAACTGGCGGGTTTGAGATTTAAATTAAAAATGCAACCTAAATCGGCCTATTCATATGTGAAATTGTCATATCTACTTCGAATTGTACACATTAAGGTTAACAAGTTAAATAAGTTTTCACCTCCAAGGCTTTCTCTTCATCATAAATGAATTTTGGCAGCTTCCTCATCAAATCTTTTCGGTCTGCTCCTGCAAGTGCCTTGCTTATCTGCATGGTCATATTATTGGCATGTATTTTCTATGTAGAAAAGCTCAATCTCGTAACGTGCAAACTTAAATGCATGAAGTTCTTAGCCTCAATTGCCATTCCACCAAGAAAAACAAGAAAAATCTTTTGCCCCATGAAATAAAGCAAGATTAACTATTGTGAATTGTCCCAAGAAAATGCAATACTTCTATTTTGTAAGTTTTTAATCATCGCTTCAAAAGTTAAAATAGTAAGTTTGATTTAGTTCACAAGTTATATATACACATATATTTCATCCTTTGTATGGGGCATTTTAGACATCTATGTAGCGGTTGCATGTTTTTACTCAATGTTGTCCTACTTTCCCATGACCTGGTCCATAGGGTCAAATCCACTATCATACACACCTAAAACAAACAAAATTCTACCTCAACAAAAAGTGGTGTAACCTCCCAAGAACACAAAGATGCAACAACAGGCTCAAACATGGATCTCTCACTCTATTAATGAAACTAGCCAAGTTCTTTAAAGAACTTGGCCATCTATTCAGACTTAACTACAAATTGTCAAATAGAATTGCAATCAAATTTGTGGAGAATTCATATTAGTATAAAACCTATATAATTTTTTAAATTTACAAAAAGAACGGCTAAAGAATACCTGGGGTGCATATATGGCTCCTAATGTTCCAACAACAATTCCTCCCAATACAAAGCCACCAACGAACAAGCTGGCACCACCTAATCTATCGTCATTTGCTCTGCAGATGCATATGGGGCAATTAACTGACAGAACAGGTTAAGCATCTAAAACCAAAAGTAGAAAAGCAGACAAGATAATACATTTATATGATGCAGACAGAGAATGGGTACTGTATATGATCCTAGAAAAAGATAAAGAAAGTTCAGAAAGGAAACTTTATGGTAGAGACTAAGGGGTTCATCAGATTTCTTTTGAGATTTTAACAAGATCATTGCATCAAATAGACGAAGAGCTCTGATGATTGAGCTTTCAGTCAAATAATAGTGTCTGTAAGCAAGACATTTAATCATATAATAAAAAACGCATAAATAATATTTATAAAAGATTAACCACGTACCCTGCTTGCACGGTAAGTGATTTCCTGTGCTTAGTTAGTTTTTTGGTTCCACTGTGGCCAATAAACAGATTAGTGGAGCCAACACATTGATCTGCTTGCATCAATGAACATATAACATCATTTAATTTGTAACATGTATGAAAAGTATCTGAAAGAAACTAATTCCGGATGCAAGAATACAAGCTAAAAGCATTAAAAAATGCAATTTAAACCGAAGAAAAATGATATACAGTATTCCTATTAACGTTAATACTCCTCTGCAGCTAGATTTCAAGAAAATTACAAAGCAATTCTGCAGCAAGTATATTAAGATCTTAAAGATTCTATAACACTAGACATCGGTAATAAATGCTTCTGCTGAAAATTCATGCTAAATAGAATCAAGAAGATTTGATAATTGATTAGATATACCATGGACAAATACAATGTCATATTTGTCCAACACAATATTTTTGGCTAAAGATATACAACGACATACGTTCTAGGAACACAAAGCGTTCCAAATTCTGAATGTGAAAAAACCGAAGGCTGGGTTGCGACTTCTGAGGCATATTAACCATTACTTTACAGTAAACAACCCAATTCTTGACACAAACTGTGAAATCTTGTTGCCATTGGCTTGTACTAGCCAACTGTCATTCAAAGCTATATATCAAACAACCCTGTATATTCTGCTTTGAATTTAGGAGCATAAATCAGTTAATTCTTTCACTCGTAAATTTGTCAGCCATTAGAGGGACCTATATCACTATATGGTTATTTATCCATGTTGATATAGGAAGAAACATTCACTCGATAAACTCAAAATGACTCATCTAGTTAACATAGTTTTTGTAATGAAATTAAAATAACTTCTATAAACATGGTTCATGTGTTAAAATCTTTAAACTATGGTCTTACGATCTACCCAGAAGAACATATTTATTTTCTCTGAGATCTGCTAACACAATAAAGCAAACAGAGACATATAAGCTAAGATTCAAGTTGAATCTGACTTATGTTATCTAATTGAAACATAAGGTTCACAAAATATGGCATTAAACGAAGATCAAACCTTAAATTACAGAAAATATGGAAATTCATATCCTAATTCTAAAATCTGGAATAACGCTAATATGATTTAACAAATTTGAGAGGAATGAGCTTCAGTTTTCAGTTCGAACACTCCAATTTCATTTCCCCCCCCAAAAAAAAAAAAAACACCAACCGTACACGTAACTTGGAAATTCACTCAACACAATCAATTCACTTCATATAATCGCAAGTAGCACTACGCCTAACAAGTTTGAGTAAGAATTTTGCATGAAAAATATAAAGCAACTTACAATTGGACATATACAAGAAATCGAAAGCTATTTGGAAGCAGTAGTGGTCATGATGATGATTACGATCAAATTACTCAAAAACAAACTGAAATTACAAACAGAAGACATTGATTATGCAATCGGCATACCAGAAAGCAAGTGATTTCGGTTGGTTTGGAGTGAAATGAAAGAATTAGCGAGAGTAGTCATCCTTCTGACAACAATTCCACTGTGAGAGACGAAGAAGATTACAGTTGGATTTCTAATCGGCGATGTTTTCAATAACCAGGTGGAAATTGGGCCCTCATGAATCATGATAAATTGATAATAGTTAAAAAAATCTTTTAATATTGGCCCAAATCTATGGGCTTTTAACACTATAAATATTTCGGAGTAACAATAACGAAAAATATCTTTAAATAACTTATAGTTTAGAGGTACTAGTATTATATATTATATTATATAGAAAATTGATCAATGTAGAACCATTATTTAAACATAGAACAATAGAATCAATCTGGACCATTGGATCATCAAAATCAATGGTTGAGATTAAGGATGCCATAATTGTAATTACTATGTATTAGTTAATATACAAAAGGACAAAGATGGAAAATCTCTCCCAACAAACCCACGTTTTTAATAAAAAAATACCCCCCAAACTTTTAAATTGTCATAACTTTTTAAGTTTTTTGAATTTTAAAAAAAAAATTATACCAATATTTTAGTTTTTTAATCCTCTTTTAATCAAGACCACTCTTGCCATATTTTTCAAAAAAATTTATGAAAATGCAAATTTTGTTTTGCATTTTGGGTTGCATTTTCAGTTAGTTCTTGTTTGCATTTTCAGTATTGGTTTCAAAATTTGCATTTTTGGAAGCATATGCATAACTTGCATCTTCGATTTTTGCATCTTCGATTTTGGCATTTTCGGTTTTTGCATTTTTGCATTTTCAAATGAAACCCAGGTAAAAATGCAAAATTTGAAAAATTTGCATTTTCAAAAAAAAAAAAAAAAAGTTTCAGAAATATATCAAGTCAAGTCTTGTTTGAAAGAGGATGAAAAACTTAATCTGACAATATAGTTTTTTTGCTAAAATTCTTAAAAACGAATGAGTTATGATCATTTAAAAATTGGGGGTTTTAAAAAAAAAAAAAACTAGCTGGAGGTTGTTTCAAAGGCGCGTGGGTTTTGGATTTTTTTTAATTTTCCAGTTTTGTCCTCCAATCAACATGCCACGTGTCAACCTCTAAGGTGGTTCTTTAGGTTCTATGTTTAAGAAGAGTTCTATGTGTATCCTTACCCATATTATATATATAAATATATACAATTTGCAGGAAAAATATTTGTCCTTTTGTGCTCCAAATATTGGATATAATAATAATAATAATAATAATAATAATATAAATAATAATAAAAATAAAAATAATAATAATAATAATAATAATATATAATAATAATATATATAATAGAATAAAAATAATATATATAATAATATATACATATATATATTATGTATATATTATTATTATATATATATATATATATTATTTTTATATTATTATTATTATTATTATTATTATTATTATTATTATTGTTGTTATTATTATTATTATTATTATTATTATTATTATTATTATTATTATTATTATTATTATTATTATTATTATTATTAAATAGACATATATTTTATACTTCATATCTTATTATTAAAAGCTATCAAATTAAATAAATAACACCCGCCGCAACGCGCGGGTTTATAACTACTTGTTCAAAACATATAACAATAAGTACGACACAAATAAATGTCATCTGAATTGTTCAAAGCATTCACACTTCCATATGCATTGTATTTACTTTGTGATGTAGGAGTAATTGAATGTCATGTTAAAAAACATATTTGGTATAATTTTCATAATTTAATATATTGGCGTTTGGTAGATATTTTACGTTTAAATCGGTTCTCGCAGTTCTCGCATTTTATTTGGTTCTCGATGGAACTTCCCTCTATATATATATATATATATATATATATGTCAAAATGCGCGAAAATACAACAAACTATACTAATATTGCCATTGTATGCATCCAACTTTATTTTCTACCTAAAAATACAAGCAACTTACAAATTTGGTTCATTGTATACAATGTGTAACCTAATTACCAGGTTACCGGTCATTTGATTGTATACAATGAATAAAATTTAAAAGTTGATTGTATACAATGAACAAAATTTGAAAGTTGATTGTATACAATGAACAAAATTTGAAAGTTGTTTGTATTTTTAGGTACCAACTTTCTTTTGTTTTTGGAGAGGTAACCGGAAAGTTACTTATTGTTATAGGTAACTTGCATACAATGAACCAAATTTGTAAGTTACTTGTATTTTTAGGTAGAAAATAAAGTTGGTTGCATACAATGGCAATATCGACATAGTTTGTTGTATTTTCGCGCAATTTGCCCATATATATAAGGCATGCAAATTTTGCAGGAAAAATATTTGTCCTTTTGTGCTCCAAATATTGGATATATAATAATAATAATAATAATAATAATAATAATAATAATAATAATAATAATAATAATAATAATATATATATATATATATAATAGAATAAAAATAATATATAATTATATATAATAAAAATAATATATATATAATAATATATACATATATATATATATATATTATGTATATATTATTATTATATATATTAGTTTTATATTATTATTATTATGAATATTATTATTATTGTTATTATTATTATTATTATTAAATAGACATATATTTTATACTTCATATCTTATTATTAAAGCTATCAAATTAAATAAATAACACCCGCCGTAACGCGCGAGTTTATAACTCATTGTTTAAAACATATAACAATAATTACGACACGAATAAATGTCATCTGAATTGTTCAAAGCATTCACACTTCCATATGCATTGTATTTACTTTGTGATGTAGGAGTAGTTGAATCTATATAATTTTTTATATATTTAAAACAATTATATATTAAATTTAACGATAATATAAATATAAATAGCAATGATGTTACTTGAAACATTGACGTTCGCAAACCTTCCATGTGATTTATATGAGATTAATGATAAAGGAGTTATAGACCCTATCAATCTATCTATCTATCTATATATATATATATATATATATATATATATATATATATATATATATATATATATATACTAGTTTAGAACCCGTGTATAACACGGGTTGAATCTTAATTAATTTGATAACAAATACGATGCATATTAGAAATTTATGACCTTAGCATTCAGAAGATTTCATGTAACATAGATCTTCATGCCTACAATAAATACTGTTCAAAGTTTACGATTCCTCGTAAAGGGTTCGTATGTTTATGCGTGAATTCGTTAATGAAGGTACTGTACACTTCAAATAAAGAAACATGTTCTCTTGTTGAATTATTATATATAGTTTCCAACATGTTTATGCGTGAATTCCACTAAAATTAAAGAAAGAAAAAGAAATAAATCAAGATAAGAAGCGTTATATATAGTTTAAAAAAAAAAAAGAAAAAGGTTACGTATGAAATCAGGAACAATTGATGTCTTAAAGAAAACAATAAAAATTTAATTTGAAAAGATAATTCATCTCGTTGACTTGTTCATCAAAGCATACTACTTTAGCAGAGTTGACCTGGTGCGTTTGATCCGGACAACCATGACAGCTAAACATTGCCGGTCATTAGGGAAGGATCGGTTTAAATCTAAAGGATCTCAAGCATAAGGTTTGTCCGACTAAACAACCTTTTGAAGAACCATATCACGAGTAACAGACTGTATGCACAACATTCATATTACCTTAATTCTAAATTCCAGAAATGCTATCCAAGCTGCTAGTTGTAATCAAAATGAATCATTGACTATATGAGAAAATAAATATGGATATAAAATTCCAAATTCCAAAAGAGCCACCTCTATATCTGCATCATTTAGAGATAGCTGTGAACTACATAAGATATTTGAAACATTTATTTGGATGGACCAAAGAGGAGAAAACTTGTAAGTGTGCAAAAAAGAATTGTAGCAAAAATGAATCGTGATTGAATTCAAAAAAATAGATAGCATTTGTTTAAAGCTAGATATTGTTGGTAATTTTGCATTTATATCAATAATAAGTTTTTTTTGGAGCAACTCCTCATCTAATTATCCAAATCTAACTATTTTTACCCTAATTAATTGCTATTTTAATAACATGGTACAACTTTTTTTTTGAACATCAAAATGAAATTCCATTTCCAAAACCATTCTGAGTAGTAACCCAGATTAGTTACAAAGATTACACTCAGACTCAGTAGGCCTCTATCGACTTTGCCCAGTAGCTATTTAACAAACAATATCCAAAGCACCACATACATTTTATATGGTAAGCACAAAATACAATAGAACCAAAACTTCATGCCATTTTCAGCTAGGCTCAGACACAAAACTTTCCACTTTCTTTTAACACGCAAGCAGTGAACCAGTAATAAAACATCAGCATCAAGCCCAGTTTATAGAATCATCCGACCACTCCCTTCATTCCTTGCTTGCCTTGGCATTACAATTGTCCCTTATCATCCATTCCAAATAATCATCTTGATAATCTCCAATTTAAAAAACACATACAGCCTTCCTGCTAGGAAACCACCTGGCTACATAATGTATATCGACCAATGATTCCTTGAAACAAACAGCAAGTAGAGACAACAAGTCAAAACAGTTAGTATAACAGAAACATATATCCAAGCGAGTAACCACGATTTCCGCATGAATCATCACTTCTCTATCACACAGCTACTCGAAACACGATAACAGAAAACATAAGTCAACACTGCACCCTTCTATTGGCTGTCGTTTATATATCTGCTCGATCCTGCATGCATGCTACATGCTTACACCCAATCTTCCCCTCCATTCCGACTGCTTAAATAACATACAAACCAATCAAATATAACACGATCCATCCAGATTTCCTCCCGTTGCAACACGAATCATTGCTTGCAGCACGATCTTCCTGTGCCAGATATGGTACAACTGATCCAAAAAGGCATAAAATATGATAAGAAATTGGGAATTTAACCTGGAATTTCTAGAAAGCATTGGATATGTTGTGCTAACACATGCATAACTTCATCCTCTTCATCCCTCTACTGAATTGATGAATTTTAGGAATCACTTATGAAAGAAGCTAAAGATTATTAGAGAACCAACTGAATGTGTAATATTATATCAGCTCCTTATTTGAACGTCTCAAACCTTGAAACATTTTCCAATACATAAGAAGCATTGAGACCACTCAAGATTTAATGATGTGGGCTTTGAAATTTCTAAGTATTCATTAGCATAAAAACATTAAGAGATAATACCTCAACAAAATTGAACTTCATATATCTATTTACAACCAACCGATGACCATAAACTTGAATCTTCATGTTCTTGGAATGGTAGTTTGAATTTTGAAGCTTCCTCCAAACAATAACAAATACACAAAAACAAAATCACATTAGCCCCAAAACTTCCAAGGAAATGAGGAAGTAATTACATATCACAAATTTAAAAAACTTCGTAATTAGATTTGTCTGAGAGTCAAAGTCTAAGTCAGTTGAATTATTTCTAGTATAGTCACAGTTGCGTCATAACTAATACAACTTGTTTGAACTGCAATTTGACTGAATCATATGTTCATATGCTTTATGCATTCATAGAATAATCTCTGCATAGATCAAATTAATATTGTTTTAGTAGATATGTGACACACACTTCTTTTGAAATGCTATTTGCAACATTTAACCTATATTTTCTTATATTATTTATTTATTTATTCTTTTATGTTGGGAGGTGGACACTTATGATATTTTTGTTCAACAAGATAGGGGTATACGTATATATTAACAATGATCTCATCTCATTCAAAGAGGAATTCAGGTTGCCTTTAATACATATTTACCAAGCTGATTGCTTATCAACCTCATGGATTTAGTTTTAAGATCACAGTACAATCTCCCTTTAAACTTTTGGTTCTTATTTCTTAGATTACAAGTTACTTTAGTAACTCATTTAAGTCTCACCCGTGACTTTCTCAAATCACCAATAATTATTTAATTAATGTCATCTCATTCAGACATTTCATCGAGCGGTTGCTATGCATCTCTAAATTGCCTAAATTTTCTATGAAAGTTTAGGAGCTTCATTTGCAATACAAAACCAAGATTAAAAGGAACTAAAACTAAATGTGTCTAACTCCTTGAAATTCTATAAAATTCAACAGTGCCACCAAACAACTAAGTGGAGCAACATATTAAGTGAAACTGAATCAGCCTTGGCAAAAAATCCCAACACGAATACCAAGTTTTCACATTTTAATTCCGTATTTTGCCATTTTGGTGAAAAATAACATATAATTACATAAAGGTTGGGGATGAATAAAGTTAAGAATGTTAAGATATGATAAAAAGGCATAACCTTCTGAGCAAAATCAAGAGTGCTTGTGAACAGTGAATTTTACGATCTTCCTTCTTCCGTATTCTCTCGAAATGATAATGGCGATAGCCGTATCTATATCTCAATTGGCACAGTCCGCTCCATCAAAATTGTCGTCCATATTGTCCCAAGAGTTCAAATCCTAACTTGGTTGGTCGAAAGCGAGAATAGAAAACCGTAAACATATGTAGATGATTAAGCGGACAGGTGAACATCAGATTGGGGGAATTAGGGTTAGGAGCTTAAGATGACCGGCAAAATGGAAGTACGTGAAATTAGGGATCTGCGATAGCAATACGGAAGGAAGGAACGGGCTAGTTCAAAACTGCTTCTCTTAGAGGATACGTGGTAGACGTATAGAATGGTGAAAATGAGCGGGAAAACATCAAAATGAGGGTCTAGAAATAGGACATGTGGCACCTAGTTAGCTGTTTATTAATATTTATATTTAAATATATATATATATATATATATATATATATATATATAGACAAAAGTTAATGCGAGAACCGTTGTTAGCGCGAGAACCAATCTAAGCCGTCCAATTCCCCCTCTTTCAATGTCACATGCACCCTGCCACACCCTATCCCTCCACGCTCTCCATCCATGATACTTCCCATATCCAAGGAACGGCTAAGATTGGTTCTCGCGGTTCTCGCACTAACAACGGTTCTCGCATGAACCCTCCCCTATATATAAGGCATGCAAATTTTCTAAAAATAATCCTAAATTGAGTCTTAATTAACCAATCACAAGCTTCAATTTCAAAATTATTTCATTCTCAAAACAATTTTGGAATGATTAAAAATCGTGGATATGAGTAATTTGAATTCAATTTTAAATCTATTGGGAGGGGGTTGAATGAAAATTGTGAGGGGGTTTTATAAAACATATGAGGAGGTTTTAAGAAAATGTGAGGGGGGGTTTTATAAAAATTGTATACTAATTTAATTAATTATAAGTTGCTTATAAATTATGTTTAGTAATTTGTGATATATTTTGTTTAGAGAATAAATAATTATATATTTACGACCGTCTTATTTTTATCTACGTTTTGTATAAATTTTATTGTAATGTAATATGACACTTTTTTTAAATTAATATAATTTCATCACAAATGTAATATTTCATTTACTGCATTATTTTTATTTGAAAATTTTAATATCTTAAATATATACATTTCCGAAATACCCGTGTGTACACGGGTCAATAAACTAGTATATGTATTAAAATAAGAAAATTATGAAAGTTTAAGTAATAGTTATTAATATATGTCATATAAAATTTATCATTTATAGTGCTACTATTGGCATGGACAATATGTGTTATATCTATTAAGTATAATGTGCTTTATGGAGCTGTTAAATTATGCAATATTGTAGAAACAGATGACGAAGAATTCAAATGATTCTCTTCGGAAGTATATATTGAATCGATTAGGATTTAGTATACAATGGATATAAATAGGTCCCTTAATATAAAATAGAAAATAAAACACTATATAACCTGAGTTGATGTAGTTAATTCATATATAATATTGTAAAAGTTTATGTTCTTTAGTCAACAATATATCATACGATTTTGTATTTTAATTACCAATGTCTAAGGCATTGTTTGTATTCTTCAGTCTTCACCAATACTGATTTATATAGCGAATATAAATAAACGTTAGACACTTCTACTTGTGTTAATGAAACAGATTATTACCATACAATTTATTTGACGACACTAAGATTATAATTTAAATTGAAGACTGTCAAATCGGAATCCAAGAATATAATTCACTTGGTACATTTATGTACTTGAATTATTTGAATCTAATATTCTATTAAGATGTTTAACTAAGAAGAAACAAAATCACCTCAAAATGTATCTATTGAATAATAACATAAATAACTAATTCTATTCTATGTAATGACATAAAAAGTTTGTTCCCTAAAAATTATATGAGATTTAAAGCACTTACTTCCTTGGTGGACTTCACTGGCTTTCAATTATGAATGAGCAAAATATGTTTTGGAGACGGTCACGGATAAAACTGGTTACACCGCATATATCTAAGTCAAAGGCTCGGTTCTTCAGGAAGAGCCTTAATTGGAAAAAAGAACTCCTAAAAAGAAAAAGAAACTTAAAGAGGATTTAATTCATTTTTTCTCCTTTATTTGTGTGTGTGCGCGCTGAACTGCTGATTATAAACATGTAGTGATTTTAGAGTAAAATTCAATTCAACAAAGGTTTCGACATTGTACAAAGTTTTATTGTGAAATCGTGTATGAGAAGGTTTGTATACAACAAAATTTTAAAAAAAGATGCAAAGTACAGCTTGAGCGCAAGCAATAAAAGGAATAATAGATAATAAGTGTCACAAACTTTTTTTTTTAAGCAGTAAGCCTTCGTCAATAAGTCTCATAGTAGAGTTCCAAGCTAGATGTTTTGGGTGGATTGTAAGAAGACTAAAATGTTCATCACTAGAATGGGACAATTGGTTGCAGCATCCAAATTCGATGTGTGGCAAATGAAGAACTGACGATAAACGTTAAAGAGAACTCCAAACAAAAGAGGAGTTAATCGAATGTTTTAATTATTTTGATTCTGCTGAAGTAGTTTTGAAGTAAGTGTTGTAATAGTGTAAGTGTTTGCTGCTTGCAAACATACTGGACAATATAGATAGAAGGTTGTAATTCATCTTGGTATTGGTAATGCAATCTGCCTTTCAAAAAAAAAAAATTGAGGCGAGAAATAATGTAACCTACAACTAGAGGCAAATCCACATTGTAAGTAATGGGGTCATTAGGCCACCATAGTTGTAGCGGGCAACACGCAGGTCTTCGGGTAAGTTTGGGTTGATCGGGAACACCACTATCCCCATTTCGGGTTCCCTTTTTTCCCTTTTCGGCTTCCTATACCCGAGCATATCCGAAAATTATTATTATTATTATTATTATTATTTTTGTAAAGAGAGTAAGAAGAGAAAAATATTTGAGTTGTTTGAGTTGATTTGTGACGAGTGTTACTTGAGTCTTAGGTAAGAGAGAGAAAAGAAATAAAATATAATGTAGCAAGTGATGTTGCATTTGGGCTTATTTAGGTTGTGAACTTGTGATGACCAATAATGATGGTCTTACACCCTAGTATGATTTGACAATTTTATAGAGTTTAGGTAAGAAATAAATTGCTTGCACCCCTATAAGTTTTAAAGTTTGACCCCTTCAACTTTGACAATTTTTAGATGTATGAATATATTATATTAGAAGCCATTCTTTATAAAAAAAAAATACAAGGCTATCTCAGTTTCTTACATCATTGGGAAATTGTTATAACTAAGGAAATCATTTACTAAGAGAATGACTTCTTTTTTTAAGGATAAAAGATTGAATTCCATTCCTTGGTAAAAATGAAACCCTTGTTTTATAATGTTATTCTTTTAATGTCATCGATAACATCTTTATATGGTGCTTTCGACCTTTTATAGTGAACATACATGTTTTACCATGTTATTTTTGTTTTTATTAATACTAACTTATTCATTTAAAGAAGATATATATAAAGAAGTTTATTTTATATGAAAAATGTACATGATCATAACTTAAATTAAAGTTTACACCAAAATTTGAAAGAATTAAGTTTAGAGAAAAATAAGATTAAGAACACACTCATTAACAGTTATTTACCTGATAAATATTTCGAAGTTGCTATGGGTTTAATAAAAATTTCATCATAGTACTAATGTACATGAGGGGATCAATATAAAAAGCTTTTTGTGACCATAATCATGTTCGTCGTAGGCGTGAATACATAGACCCATGTATCCAAATGGTGACGTCTTAATTTTATCTATCTTTCACTTTTGATTTTAAAGGTTTTAAGCCCTAATTGAGACGTGGGATTGAGAAATTACAGCAAGACACTAGCGAAGCTGGTGGTGAAAGATAAAGCATCTGATGAACAAGAGACAAGTGGTGCTGAGGCAGATCATTTACATGCTACAAAGACGTGAATCAGAGATGGAGATTTGGGGTATGGTTCACAACTTCTGTATGGGCGAGAGACGTATACATCAACGATGCCATGAAGGAAGTTGGCAGCAGTCGGCGTTCACAACGGTGGTCGGAGGAGTATTTTACTAGTGGTGATGTAAAAGGGGTAGGAAGAGAGCACTGGTGGTTATGGTGGTGACACTACAACACAAACAGGCTATTGCGACGAAAATTTGCGACGGATGATATCCGTAGAAAAAATAGACAATTTGCGACGGTATTGCGACGGATTTGCGACGAACTTCAAGGCATAAACCCGTTACAATCATGTGGTCAAAATTAGTGACGGAATAGCGACAGATTTGCGACGGACGGCTTTGCAACGGAAATTAGCGACGGAATAACGACGGACTAGCGACGGAGGGATTTGCGACAGAGAAAACGGACGCAAATCCGACGCAAAAGTGTATATATATATATATATATATATATATAAATGACTAAAAATTATATAAATAAACAGTCCGTCGCAAATCCGTCACAAATTTCATACTTTTGCGACGGATTTTCGACGGACTGTTTATTATTATTTTTAATTCTTGAATAAAAAGTCATAAAAGTGCCTCCAACAAACACAAGTCATATCATTTATTATACTTGTTGCCGTTTGGTAAAGTAAGAGGTTTTGTATATGTTTTTATAGACACCCTCGTGTACATTTTTATGTATTTATATACACATCTACTAATGTTAAAAATCGTTTTTCATACAACGACACGTTTGGATTGGGTAAATAAATTTTTTTTTTTTTGTGTTTGTAAGTTATATAATAGTATATTATACGATATACGAGTTTGCTATACGGAAAAAACAATTAAAAAATAAAAAAACAATTTAATGTCCGTCACAATTCCGTCGCAGATTTCACACTTTTGTGACGGATTTGCGACGGACTTTGAATTATATTTTTTAATTCTTGGATAAAAAGTCGTAAAAATGGATCCAACAAATGCAATTCATATAATTTATTATACTTGGTGGTGGTTTGTCAAAGTAAAAGGTTCTATATTTTTTTATAGACACTTTCGTGTGCATTTTCATATATTTATATACACATCTACTAATGTTAAAAAATCGTTTATCATACAACGACACATCCGACTTGGGCAAATATTTCTTTTAAATATTTTTATGTGTTTATAAGTGATATAATAGTGTATTATAGGATATACGAGTTTGCTATACGGAAAAAACAAGTAAAAAGAAAAAAAACAAGTTTAGGTCCGTCACAAATCCGTCGCAAACTTCACACTTTTGCGACGGACTTTGAATTATTTTTTTTGTATTTTTAGATAAAAAGTCGTAAAAATTGCACGAGTAGACACAAGTCATCTCATTTATTATACTTGTTGTCGGTTTGGTAAGGTAAGAGGTTTTATATATTTTCTACAGACACGGTCGTGTGGATTTGCATATGTTTTAATACAGATTTACTAATCGTGAAAT
This sequence comes from Pulicaria dysenterica, assembly GCA_947179395.2. NCBI lineage: Eukaryota > Viridiplantae > Streptophyta > Magnoliopsida > Asterales > Asteraceae > Pulicaria > Pulicaria dysenterica. Next base: position 74,716,522 of record OX359290.1, on the reverse strand, counting down.
ATTGTTTATCGTACAACGACACGTACGATTCGGGCAAATATATTTTTTTAAAATTTATATGTGTTTGTATAATCATATAATAGTGTATTAGTGGATAAATGAGTTTGTAATAGGGAAAAAACTATTAAAAAAGAAAAAAACAAGTTTAGGTCCGTCACAAATCCGTCGCAAATTTTACAATTTTGTGACGGATTTGCGGCGGACTTTGAATTCGTATGTTTGAATTGTTGGATAAAAAGTTGTAAAAAAGGCACCAACAAACACAAGTCATATCATTTGTTATACTTGTTGACGGTTTGGTCAAGTAAGAGGTTTTATATGTTTATTATACATACGCTCGTATGCATTTTCATATATTTATATAAGGTTTACTAATGTTGAAATCTGGTTTTTCATACAATGACATGTCCGACTTTTTTTTAATTTTTTATGTGTTTGTAAAATCATATAATAGTGTATTATACGATATATGGGTTTGTTATACGAAAAAATATAATAAAAAAATAAAAAACAAGTTAATGTCGGTGACAAATCCGTCACAAATTTTACAATTTTGGGACGGATTTGCGACGGACTTTGAAATGGTATAAGTCATGAGTTAGGTTTTTGAACATCCTCCCTTCTCCAGCACACCATTATACCCTAATCTTTCATTCTCTTCTCAGCCGATACACACAAATCAACTTTGCGCCTCCTCCTATCGACTGCTCTCCGCTCACCCTCGATCCACCGGCATTTGCTCGATCTTTTTGGCTCCTACCACCGGCGATCCACCGCCGACCAACAAAGAACCGTCTGACTGCGCAGATTCTCGACTTCCTCTGATTCTCCATGTCTCCCCTCGTTTGTCGACTGCCTCCGTCTCCCCTCGTTTCCTGATGCCATCTTCCCTCGTAAGTTATTTTCTCTCTAAATTTTTTGACATTCTTCTCACATCTCTGTTTTTTTACAGGCGAAACCATCACCTCTCTATGTCAGGTTAGTATACATATAATTCTAAATTAGTGATTTAGGGTTAAAAGTATTGATCTTCTTCTGTTATATATGATACCTACATATACGGTTCTGAATATATATCTGATTTAGCCATAACATACTCAAAATATTCATGTTTTAGCTATATGATGTGGTTCTGAATTTTGAATTATCCATATTTGGTGAAATGTTCATTGTTGGTTAAAAAAAAGTTACTAATTAGAATGAGGTTCTTTGCTGGTATGGACTATTTCATTATCTTTAATTCACAACAATACCGTATTTGAGATAATGATTAGCGATGGGTATGAGTTTATACAAAAGTAGATATATACCTTTGAAGGCTTTTCATTATAGCATTTGAGTTCCTAACTAGGTCTTTGTGATTTATCTCTTGGCATATGTGAAACATTTTACAGGGTAAGCTTTGCAATTACCCTATTTAATTGAATATGATCATACTCTATTTCTTCTATAACAGTTAAATTAAGTAATTAGTTAAAGATAAATGTATACCAAGACAAGTAGACAACTCATTTATGCACGTTATTACTCACTAAAATAATATATCTTATAGTTTCATATATATAAGACATATTAGTATTTAATAAGAACTAAAAGTTAATAGATAATCAAGTATGAAAACAAAAGGCAACTCATTTATTAAACTCGTGAAAAAACAATAACTCTATATATGACTAATCGTTTCGGTGTTCGAACTGACCTTGCCTCACCAGCGACATCAGCTTTCATTAGGTACTTTTTTCTCAATTAGATCTAATGTGTAGAATTAGAATTTTGATGAAAGTCATTTACTTGGTGAAGGTGAAGTATACAGATTTTAGTTCTAAATTCTGGAACAAGACTCAAAGACAAGCTGTAAGTATATAATTTATAACATGGAGCATGCTTGTGTGTTTGTTTTTAAAGAACAAAAGTATAATAGGGATTTCAATTTCTCAACCATTTGACTTGTTAGATTGTGCTTGTTTAACATGAAAATTTCATGATCTGTGGCTCGTTTTGAGAAAATAGAATTTATGTTGGTATAAATGCATAGTACCTGCTGTTGATTTAGAACCTGTTACAAATGTCACAATTATAAACAGAATTAGGCTTATCAAATGAATTTTGCTGTTTATTTTAATTGCTAAACCATAGGATGTTGTTGTTTTTATTTTTTAGAGTCATTAGTTGCTGTAGTGGTTGATTATGACACTTGTTAATTTTGCTGCAGCAGCTCAGTTATGGTTCATATGAATGTTTTCATGTATTAAATGATACATTTATTGTCATGTTAAGACTCGTTTGATACAAAAACAATGGTATAAAGTTGGCTCATATTTGTATGAGTTTTTCTACTATTGAAAGCTATTAAGACTAGTTTGATACAATACAACTTCTGTTTGTTGTATGTTGACATAAGTCACAGACCATATGTACAAGCACATTCATAACCCTCCCTTGTTTATATTTGTTATTTCTCTTTACCCATCGAAAATCTGTATAAAAATATGATTTTGTTTTTCCTTTTGGTTCAGGTTAAGAAAAACAAAGTTCTTCTCATTTATTTCAATTTAAAGTTCTAGACTACTTATTGGTGTATATATTTTATTTGTTTTGTTTAATAAGGAGTATTGGAGTATATATATGTGTGTCTAATACAATATTTATAATTTATAGATCGAAAATTGACAAAGTTGGTCGACGATATGGACAAAGAAAAGGAGATCGAAAGAAAAGAAAGGGAACGGTAAAGAGCCGCTTATGAACAAGAAAGAGAAAGAGACAGATTAGAAAAGGAAAGAGAAAGAGAGAATGAAATAAACGAGAGGGAACATATATCAAGTCTATTTTGGATTATTATGAAATTCTTGCCGATTAAATGAATTATATTTGTTAGGATTTGTTTAACTTTTTAAAATTTATGCTAGGTTGTATGTTTATGGATATTTGCGTCTTTATATGAACAAGAAAAAAAAGGGTATTATAAAAGCAAATATTCAAGAAAAAGGTACTATTTTTGTGACGGAATTGCGACGGATGGGATTTTGTACAAAATGTCAGACCTTGACGCAAAACCGTCGCAAATCCGACGCAAAAATTAGCCGTCGCAAAACCGTCGCAACTTAGGTCCATCGCAAAACCGTTGCAAAGAATATCCGTCGCAAAACCGTCGCAAATTTATATCTGTCGCAAAACATCACCAAAATCAAGGTGGACGCAAATCCGACGCAAAACGACCGTCGCAATTCCGACGCAAATTTCATCCGTCGCAAAGCCGTCGCAACTTGGTTTGCCGACGAGGCTTTTTGGGACCGCCAAAATCCGTCGCAAATCCGTCTTTTGCGACGGATTTGTGACAGATTTTGCCGTCGCAAAAGGTGCTGTTTGTAGTAGTGTGTGTGAGAGAGAGAGAGAGAGTGTGTAAAATGAACGTATGTGGTGAAGTAGGGTTCTCACTCTAGTATCCGGACAAAAAAAATTCCCATATTACCCTTTGTATTTGATTAAAAATAAAAAAGACAAGTAAATGATTGGTCCTCGTTGTTTCTCGCGGTTCTTGCAATAAAATGATTCTCAAATAAACTTCTCCACACACACACACACACACACACACATATATATATATATATATATATATATATATATATATATATATATATATATATATATATATATATATAGGGGAGAGTTCATTCGAGAACCGTTGTTAGTGCGAGAACCGCGAGAACCAATCTCAACCGTTCCTTAGATATGGGAAGTATCATGGATGGAGAGCGTGGAGGGATAGAGTGTGGCAGGGTGCATGTAAGGAATTCATGGGTGGGCAATGACATTGAAGGAGGGGGAATTGGACGGCTTAGATTGGTTCTCGCGGTTCTCGCGCTAACAACGGTTCTCGCATGAACTTTTGTCTATATATATATATATATATATATATATATATATATATATATATATATATATATATATATATATATGGGATGGTTCAAACGAGAACTGTTTTTCTTACGAGAACTGCGAGAACCAATTTTAGCCGTTGATTTGATAAAGTGGAATTCATGGATGTGGAGCGTGGGGGGATCAAGTGTGACAGAGTGCATGTGAGGAATTCATGGGTGGGTGATGACATTGAAGGAGGGGGAATTTGACGGCTCAGATTGGTTCATGGGTGGCCATCCAATTCTCTCTCTTTCAATGTCATTGCCCACCCAGGAATTCCTCACATACACCATGCCACACTTGATTCCCTCACGCTCTTCATCCATGAATTTCACTTATCAAATCAACGGCTAAGATTCGTTCTCGCAGTTCTTGCACTAAATCGGTTCTCAATGGAACCCTCCTCTCTCTCTCTCTCTATATATATATATATATATATATATATAGAATCAAGATCAAGTAAAAAAAGTTTTAGGGAAAAAAGAGTAAGGAGAAACCAGAAGACGACACGTGTCCTTTTAATTTAAAAAATTAAAAAAAATTAAAAAGGGTATAATTGGAAGTTTAAACAAAAGTCTCTCTCCTAATAACCTCATAATATCCCACATCCCCTTTATTTAACCCCAAATTCCCGTCCCTTCCCCTGACATGAGAACCCTAATCGTAGCCAAAACCCCATCTCCTTCCACTGCACCCTAATCGCCACTCGCAGCCGCCGTATGTGTGCATCCCGCCGCCCTGTGAAGTCGACGCCGTATGTGCATCACGGCACCCCTAATCCTCCACAAACCCTATCTTCTTCCATTGCACCCTAATCGCCACTCGCCGCCGTCGTATGTGTGCATCCCGCCGCCCCTGTGAAGTCGACGCCGTATGTGCATCATGGCACCCCTAATCCTCCACTGCTCACTGTATGTCACCGCCGGCTGTGAACCTCCTCCGTCGACACAGATCGAAGTTGAACCCCGGATGCATAAGCGATTTAGGGTTTCATTACCTGCTTCGTTCTCCGACCCCCGATGGATTGCCGCCGTTCGTTCGCCACCCGGATGCACATACGGCACTGGTTCGCATGATTTCAATTCTTTTTTTTTTGCTTATGTGCTTCAATCTGTGATGCACTACCATAGATTTAGGGTTTCATTAGCTGCTTTGGATTTTCGTGCATCAAGTTTTAGTTTTTTTGTTTTAATCGTACATCCTACGCTTTGTGTTATGATCGGCGATTAGCATTTAGGGTTTTTGGTGTTGATCGGTGCTGAAGAAGGGGTGGAGAAGATGAACAGTTGTTTTTTCTTGCAGATGTGGGATGTAACTGTTGGTTTTTTATTTTACCAATATACCCTTTTTAATTTATTTTAATTCCGTTTTTTTTGTTTCCTTTTTGACTTTTTAATCTTGACTTTTGATTAATCAAATGGCTATGATTCCTCCTTATTTTTTGTAGATTAAAACTCTTTTTAGTGGATCTCTTCCCTATATATATATATATATATATATATATATATATATATATTTATATATATATATATATATATATATATATATATATATATATATATATATATATATATATATATATATATATATATATATATATATATATATATATATATATATATTATTCTTAGGTTTATATGGAAACTAATATGGTATGACCTATTGACCTTGTCGCATTTGCATTTTAATAGATACATCAATATCATGGATTAGGTATCCGGTATTAGATAGTTTTATAAGTTTAGTAATGACCGCGTCCAATCTGGATCCAAATAAATATAAATTCTGAAATATAGTAATTAACTCCTAATAGCTTATATGGTTAGACTATAAACTATTTGCTAATTCTTTACCTATTTATTTCTATCCCAACATCATAGTATATATTATAAATTTATAATGACATGTGTTCAATAATAACTATGTAAAAAACATAGTACTAAAATTTTAAAATGCAATCACAGGTGACCAGTATACAATCACATGTAATTTTGTAAAGTATCATATGTGAATTACGAAAATACTCCTCCACCTAAGATTTTAAAATTCAATCTAGACTATTAATGTCATTAATCTAAAAACTAAAATTAGTCCCTTAAAATTAAAACTAAAAAATAAACTAAATTAAACCTTCTTGATATTATAATATCTAGGTATATATTTTTGTAGTTTATTATTATACTAAACAGTTGATTTATTTATTGTTTGTTTTTCTTTTATAGTTTTTAACGTAGTATGTTTGATGTATACATAAATATATATGTTTGTAATCATTTATATTTTTATAGTTAAATATAATGTTCGATATATATATATATATATATATATATATATATATATATATATATATATATATATATATATATATTTGTAATCATTTATTTTTTTATAATTTAATATAAATTTTTATCATAATATGAAATCGCCGGAATTATAGAGAAAGAGAGATGGAGTTAGACGGCTGAACAAATGGGAGGTAATTGATTAAATAGTGTTAGATCTAATTTGGTGTTAAAATTACTTTTGTTATCCTTTTAGAGTTAATTTTTTCTTCCTTTATTATCATCTTATTTACTTAAATGCCACAAATCATATTATCCATTGATTAGATCATCTAAGGGTTCAAAACACTTCTCACACTTCTCGAAAAAAAGTACTTCTCGCATGAACCTTCCTCTACTACTTAATATTAAATAGTCTTTAAAATTTTTGAAAGGCGGAAGTTAAATGTTTTATAATTGGAAAAAATACGTGAAAATACAACAAACTATGCCAATATTGTCATTATATGCAACCAACTTTATTTTCTACCTAAAAACACACACAACTTACAAATTTGGTTCATTGTATATAATGGGTAACCTAATTACCAGGTTACCTGTTATTGATTGTATACAATGAACGCAATTTGAAAGTTGATTGTATACAGTGAACACAATTTGACAATTGTTTGTATTTTCCGGTACCAACTTTCTTTTATTTTGGAGAGGTAACCGGCAAGTTACATATTGTCATAGGTAACTTGCATACAATGAACCAAATTTGTAAGTTGTGTGTATTTTTTAGGTGGAAAATAAAGTTTGTTATATACAATGACAATATTGACATAGTTTGTTGTATTTTCGCGCAATTTGTCCTTTATAATTTAATATAAATATGTTTAAATTTAACCAATGTTTTAAATATTTGTGTTTACGTTTTTCTTATTTAAGTTTTTATGAGATACATAATAACTATTTATAATAGTTTTATAAGATGAAAAATAAAGTTAACATTCTAAGTACTATTTTGTAAGTTAGTTAGTATTCGAGATATAATTAATCAAATTATAATCCAAAAGGATCTATTTTTATAAATGAAAAGTCATTTAATGGTACTCATAATTACAAAAGTTTGAACAAAAGCATATTAATTTATGGTTATATACTTGTATGAAATTTAACATAGACGTGATCAACGTTTACAAATAGATAGAACAAGTCTAGCATTAATTATAACTAGTTACTTGTACCCGCGCGTTGCGGCGGGGTTTCGTAACTACATGTTATAGAGCAATACATGTGATGGTGATGGATTAGGCACAGGAATGTAAGCGATCATTCTTTAAGTGAATATAACCAAAATGAAATAGAAAACAATGTGTTTGTAGCCACCAAGCTCATGATTTCACATACAATTGTTACACATATATATTTAACCGATGATGTAAACCATTAACGTTGCTTTGATGTTTCACAATTCAAATATGATGCACATAAATATAAAAAATTAAACAATAAAATAATTAATTAAAATTAAAAGTTAGAAGTAGAAACATTAATATACTATTAATGACAATATCAAGAATAATTTGTATCAGATATAACCCACGTTTAAAGGTGGATGATTCCCATAGCATGCATGCATGATGATGCAAGCCACCGTCAACTCTTTACCTTTGTTCCTCGCATATATCACAATTAAGTTGGCTAAATGTTCAGTATTAATCGAGCACTCGACCTTCCTCAAATGCTCAATCATTCAACTCGCATCTATAATTGTATGAGGCATATTGATTGGGTGCTTGGAAGCAATGTTGGTGATGAAATTCTAGAAAAGTAGCATGTAAAATGAAAATCCAAAATATGACTAATCATGCAAACAGGTTGTTTCAGTTCTATGCGGCATATATATTATCAAACCTGTTGTGAAAAGAAAATCTGAAAAAAAAGAAAAAATTTACAAAAGTGATTTAGCTTCTCAGAAAAGCTGTCATTTATGAACATGTTTAAATCAACGGGTATAAACCTCATGCAACTATTGTCTTTTCATTTATAAATTTAGAGATATTATTATCAACAACCAAAAATGTAATTTCTAAGCTAGCATTAATTATTGTTGCATTACTGCATCTAATTTTTTAAGCTTTCTTGCAAACACTCTCTCACTTTCCTATTAACTTTATGTTCAAACTTTCTTCAAAAATTTTTAACTAATTGTCATCTAAGACATTTCAGTGAACAGTTAGCAAGAATTTGTTGTGTATAAGTTTAGAAATTTCTAGTACATTGAGTGCAATAGCTAGAATGGACTTACCAAAACCCCTCTTGAGGCAATTGTTTGTGTAAAAGAAACATTCAAAGTTTCAAACACTTACCAAAACCATATGAAGATGTCTACGTACCTATGCGAGATAAATGTTGTCTTTATACTCGTGAAATCATCAAATTCGTTTCGACTTCCATTGGTTCATCATCTTTTGCGTAAGTAATTAGCAATTAAAATTGATCTTATCAAACACGCAAACTAATATCCAAAGTTTCGAAACCGTGCAAGTGTATGTGACATTATACCTGTGCGAGTGGCAGAGGGGAGTGTGCACCGACTGCATGAGTATATAGGAAGATATTAATCTCAATATTAGAACTATGAAGAACCCAACATAAAGTCGATTGTGAGCAACGGTGTAGGCTTGCAACAGGGAAAATCAAGAAATCTGAGAAGCTTATTTATTAGTTGAGTTTCCATTAATCAAATACAAATACAAATACAAATCTTAAAAATTACTGTTCATTCATTCCTGTAAAATGTTAGATATTATAATATGATGAATACTTAACTATACAAGTTTAATAAATTAATTATAGTGTTTGATATATAAAATTTGTTTTAAAAGTCAAAATATGTTAAATTATATATAGACCTTACTGTTAGTTTTATATATAATAGATACATATTTTATGTATTAAATAAGTAAAAAATAGAAACAAGCAGTGGAGTGCAGTTTGACAACTCTCGTTTAGTTACAAGGTCAGGAGCTCGTACCAGACTCCATGAGCACCTATACTAGTCCATCTGACCCGAGGTTTAAATCATACTCTTAGAATTAGGTACGGATCTAATATTTGTAATGACCAATGACACCATATATTAGTAAAAATAAAATTTATTTAGATTGAGTACTTAACAAGGTTTAGTTATCGTTCTTGTATTTTAGAGTCAAAATATAATGCAAAACATAATTTATAAGATGCCATGTTAATTAAATTAACTAAAGATACTATTAAGTTTGAGATTGTGATTTGCAAATAAAATCTTCAAGATACTATTCCATTTTAATTTAATTAACCGATCTTTTTCAACACTATATATACAAGACTTCTCATTCAACACCCAAAAAAGTGTCATATGTCGATTATTTATCAAAGTTCATACGATCAAAGCTCTAGTGAAGTTTTGGATTAGAAGGTCACTTCAGGTTTTAACACTACTTCGACTATTATTGTACCTTGAGAAGCTGATGTCACATCTGCTTTAAGGGAATTATCAATTATATATAACATAGGTCTAGATCACCTTTTGATTTATTGTTTATAGATGTTGACTTCTACTTCGTCCTTCTGTTCATATTGCTAGTTTTGTTTAACAAAAGAATTGAAACTGAGCTTTTCCAACATTCTTCAAACAGATTTGTAATACAACGAACCTTGATTCAGACAAAGTTCAAAACCTCCACCTCATGTTTATCAAATTTATTTCTTCAAACACTCCTCAATTTTGTAGTTTCTCTCATCATCCTATTTAGGCCCTCCGTTGCGAAAAAAGAAAAGAAAAGAGAGACAATGAATCGCCTTGCCTTATACCTATATTGAGTTCAAATTCTATAGTGGATGATTTTAAGTAAGCTACCTCCTACCAAACTCCATCCAATTCAAGATATCCAACAAATACTCCCAATTCAAATAATCATATGTTTTTTCTAAGCCAATTTTAGAAGCCGTACACTTCTTTCTTTCCCTTTTCCAAAATCCACAATCTTGTTAGCCTAAAGCATATTTGCATTAGGTTATAATTTATTAGATGAACCGCATTTATATAAAAAAATGTATTAGTACTCTTTAATTTTTTTAATTAAAAGATGTACTTAAAATGACATGTGAAAATAAACTTTATAAATATAAGCTCGTAAACCATATCAAAATATTTAATTTCTAAAATATAAAATAAATAAGAAAAATGATAACCACAGTCTAAATGTTATGAGTTAGAATAAAAAGATATGTTTTTAGTTATTAAAAATGGTAACTTTTTTTCATCTATAAAAAGTTAAAATCCAATTCAAAAATAAATATGAAATTTATAGACGTTTGATTATAAAAACAGAGTTGTGTTCAATAAAATCCATATAAAAAATATAGTTTTGAAATTCTAATATTTAACATGTGATTCAGTATACAATCACATGTGACTGTAAAAACATAGCATGTTAATTACGAAAATGTCACTTCGCTTAAAATTTTAAAATTCAATCTGGACCATTGATAGGGTTGATCCAAATACTAAATTAGCCTCTTAGGACTATTAAAAAAATATGGAGTATATTGAACATTTTTCTATAAAAATATAAGTTATAATTATCATTTTTAAAAAGTAAAATATTCTTTTTTGTTCTTGTCCACAACTCTAATTATCATCTTTTTATATAAATAAAAGATTAACCTTCATAAATTTAATTAGATAATTCTAACCTTTACTTTAATCAAAATTAAATCCTAACCATTCATTTAATTAAAAGTAAAATTTCAGTTTTGATTTTAAATAATCAAAATTAATTCAATTTAAAGAGATTATTCAGTTTTAACGTCACAAGATAAGATAAAAAATAATATTGTAACATTTAAATGTAATTTAGTAACATGATAAATAAACATTAGTTTATGGTTGGTTTTGGTAAATTTAAAAAAATTATCACGTGGCCATTAAAATTCAATTTTAAAATTGCTTTATTATTCAACTAGATTCATGCCCATGTGATACACGAGTTGGTTTAAAAAAACTAATATTAAACATTATATAATATTTTAAAATAATAAAATGAAAAATTTGGTTATATATGATATTTTCAAATATTATATAGTGTAAATATGATATTTGTATATTAGAGTTGGACAAATACGATATTTTAGGGTTTAAGTCACGCATATATGAAATTATCTCTAATAAATTTTATATAAATTAATCCCAAAATTGATCCAATTTTAACCAAGAAAAGTCAAATTAAATTCTTATTTTTATCAAAATAGATGGTTAAGATTTGATAATTAGTTTTTTAAATCTAAATCCAATAGCTAGTATTTATTAAGTTATTCTTTTATTTATACTAGAAGATTGATTATTTTTTTGACATATACGATATAGTGGTTAATTGGTTCTTATCTAAACAAAATAATTTATAAGTTAATGTATTTCTCGATAACTAATAGAAAAGTTTTATTAAATAGTTGTTTATTATAAACTAGACTAAATGCCCGTGTGATACACGGGTTGGTTTAAAATATTATAAATATTAAATATTAATAAAAACGTATTAAATAATAATAAAACGCGAATGAAATGAGAATTAAAAAAAATGACGATGTACGACATCAACACTCTAACCAGCGGTGGAAACATCGACGTGAGCAAGAGGGCAGACTTGACGAAAAAACATGATAGCATGATACGAAGAGACGTGATTGTATTTCTTATATAAATCATCAAACATTATATTTACAATTAAGGATAATAAAGTTAAATGTTATTGCTTATAATTAAAATGATTATAAAATATTTTAGAATGATAAAACTAAGAATTTGGTTAATTATGATATTTTGAAATATTATAAAGGGTAAATATAATATTTATAAATTTAAGGTTGACAAATACGAATTTATATGAATTAATAAGGACATATATGAATTTATCTTTAATAAATTTGACTCTAAAAATCAAAATTGATTTTTTTATTTTAAGTTAATGAATGGTTAAGATTGTTTAGTAAATTTATTAAATTAGTCTTTTATATATATTAGAAAATTCTAAAAAATTGATGATTAGTGTTTAATTAAATTAAAACAAATAAAAGATATTAGTTATGGACCATCAATTTATTAAAAAACAATTATAGTGTCTGATTATATATTATATTTATATTTATATTTTTGGCTATTGAAAATTCAACTTTGAAATCCAAAATATGGATTCAAATTCAAATACATATCTATCTTTCACGACTATCTCAAATTTTATTTTCTAATTTTTAGATTATATCTATTAATTAATGTTTAACTATTAAAAGCTAAAAATGGATTTATTTTTTAATAAAATAGATGGTTGTGATATAATTTAAAAGTAACATTATCTAATTCATATTAGTTTGACTTTAAAAAGTCAAAATTAGAATTTTAAAATTAAAGAATTTAACGGTTAAGATTAAATCTTTTATTAAATAAAAGGTCTAGATTATCTAATAATTTTTTCCAAATTAGTCTTTTATATATATTAGAAGATTATTTATAACTTATTGATAAGATTTACGTTATTTTATATATTAATATTGAAATAATAGTTAGGTTTTAATTTTAGTGATTACAATTGATTCAAATTTAAAAGTGAGTTTTAATTTTGACTCTTTAAAGTTAAAACTGAATTTTAATTTTGAAACAAATGAATGGTTAAGATTTAATTTTAATTAAATGAAAGACTAGGATTGTTCAATAAAATTGATGATAGTTAATCTTTTATATATATTAGAAGATATTAATTTCACGAGATAAGATAAAAAATAATATTCTAACATTTAAATTTAATTTAGTAACATAATAATTAAAACATTAATTTATGATTATTTTTGGTAAATTTAAAAATTATCACATGGTCATTAAAAATCAATTTTAAAATGGGCTTGAATACTAAACTTTCATAAAAATCTTTTTTTATAACTATTTATTTTATTAAATATTATCATTGTCTGACTATTGTTTATTTTTTGAATTTTGAGTATATCGAAAACATGACACTATATGTGACCACCATTTAAACCACGAAAGTACTTTAAATTTATAATTTCTTGATTAGTTAGTTACTTTTTAATTAAGCATCCTATAATCATTTGATTGTCTAATTTTAATTGTGTAGTATATAAGTATTTCTTCACTATATGAACATACTTTTTTAAATTCTTCTTATTTAGGGTTTAGTATTTAAAAGTGTATCGAATGTGTCACTTTTTGCTATTGTGTATATCCAACTCTCAAAACTATCATTTAGTGACAGAATTTTTTATAACTACCAAATGATGTATCATGTTACCTATACAACAGGTAACATGTAATCTTTTATCTTTTTTAATTTATATTTCTTAAATTTCATGTGGGATGCCATGTCATCTTTAATGTATTTTTATATCTCTAAACAAGAACATCATGAAGAGCATCAAGAACACCATGAAGAACATAGATCTGAACCAAGAAAACGATATGAGTGTTTATCTTCATCTTTGACAAAACCATAATTGTTGAAGAACACAGATTAAAACACAACAAAGGATATCGATGAACCCTAAAACCATAATTGTTCAAGAACATTTTCATCTTCAAGAACATATTCATCTTGTAACAATCAAGAACTCTAAAAAATGAACAATAAAGAACCCTAAAACTCAAATCTTGGTAACGAATCATTAAGAACAAAAAACCCAGTAACAAGAAGCATTAAAATCTGTGTAACAAAAATTGAATAGATACCCCCAAATCCAAACCCAAAATCGCATATGACTCGGATTCGAATAGATAAGAAGCATTAAAATCCAGGTAACGAAAATGGAGCAAGAACTCAGATCTAGGTTTGAAGATGAAGCCATGAATAACAAGAACCCTTATCGAAAATTGCACCTTTAACCCATAAACGAAAATCGCGCTTTAAAACCCATAAACGAAATTCGCACCTTTAAACCTTAATCTTCAATCTCGATGGCTTGCCTTCGGTCCCAAATCGAAGATGAAGATGTGTCTTCAGTCCCAAATCGCAGTCCCCCAAATCAAAACCCTAAGATGAAACTCTGATGAACGAAGATGAAGATGAAGATGAAGCAACACAATCAAAACCCCAAATCGTGCTGTGTTGATGAAGATGAAGATCGATGGTAAAGATGAAGATGTATAGATGTTATTATTATTATTATTATTATTATTATTATTATTATTATTATTATTATTATTATTATTATTATTATTATTATTACTATTATTATTTATGTTAAATAAAAAAAGTCATGTCACCTCACCCATAACATGCTATTAAAGGTAACGACTAACGATACATTAAATGACAGATTTTGAAACTTTAGTTCATTGAATGTTAGTTTTGAAAATTGGATATATAAAATAGCAAAAAGTGACAAATTCAATATATTTTCAGATACTAAACCCTATTATTTATCATCTTCTTAACATTTTTTCCTGTATTATAATTATTTAATATTTTTTATTAATTTATAATATATATTATTTTTTAAACACGCTTGTGATATCACAAATGAAAAGTCCAGCAAAAATATTTAATTTTTCGTTACCGCAATAAATTGATCAAAATGGTGGACTAATTTATTGGAAGAAATATGAAGTCCTTCATGCCACGGGTGATGGGTCCATCGACTTTGATCAATCCGCCATTACTGCTCCCTCACAACTCCATCACAACCAATAAACTAATACTAATCTCCTTCTTCCATGACCAAATCAGACTCAAAATCACTTCAATTTATATCATGCATTACTTAATCAATTTCTCACAAACCTTCATTTTGCTCTCCATTTCTTTTTTTCATGGCGGGGGATACAACTGAAGGTACAAGGCAGCTTGATCAAACACCCACATGGGCCGTCGCTGGAGTTTGTGCCATCATCATCGTTATCTCCATAGCTTTAGAGAAACTTCTACACAAACTTGGAAAGGTCTTTACTTTCAGGAATTAGTCGTACATTGGTCCATCTGTTAGATGCAATACTTGCTGATAAACTAAATGTTCATGCTCTGTTTTGACTTTTTTCTTCTTTCTTTTTTCCGTTGAAAATTTGATGCTCTGACTTTTGGTTCAGTTTTAATCAGATGATGTGATTGATTGATTTATTTTAATTTTTTTTGGGTTACTGAACGAAATTTTCAATCAGTTTTTTACAGAGAAGCGCAAGAAATCTATGTATGAAGCTTTGGAGAAGGTCAAAGCTGGTGAAAATCAAGATATTTCTCAGATTTTTATTGGGTTTGCTAGTTTGAAAACTAAGTTGTTGATTTATAAACTTTCTTTTTTGGGAATGTGTAGAATTGATGGTTCTTGGATTCATCTCTCTACTGTTGACTTTTAGTCAATATTACCTAGCCAAAATATGCATCCCTGATCATATTGCTGATACAATGTTGCCATGTCCGTTAAGAAAAAAATCCAAAGATGATGATGAGAAAGGAACCCGTCGATTGCTTCTTTCACTTGAGCAGCATAGATATCTAGCCGAAGTCTCTAGTTCTGTTTGCAAGAAGGTAACTGCTTCAAAGAGTCAAATTCATACTCAGTTGCATACTTTTAGCATAATTATCTGTTATTGTGAGCTAGTCTGCTAACTGCTTCATCTTTTGATAGGGTAAAGTGCCTGTTATAACAGTTGATGGACTACATCAGTTGCACATACTCATATTCTTTCTTGCTGTCTTACACGTTGTATATAGTGCGGCTACTATGGCTCTTGGAAGACTAAAGGTACACCACCTTCACTAGGATGTAACTCTTTACTTGGAGAAGTATTCCAACTTTTGAAACATAATGACTTTGTAATATACATCCAAACATACCCTTCTCCTCTTCATATAAATTTGCAGCAAACGAAAAAAAATCTCATTGTAATTGTGAATTTGTGATGGTAATATGGAGAAATGGATGATCTTTTTTACATATCTACTTATATATAAATATATACAGATCCGCGGCTGGAAGCAGTGGGAGCAGGAGACTTCATCCCATGACTATGAATTTTCCAATGGTATAATCACTTGATGACTTCTTGAAATGGAAAAACAATACTTTAGCAGTCAAGCTAAAGAATTTTCGGTTTCCTCAAAGAATACTCCACCACTTTTGATACATGTTGCAAAATTCTACAGATCCTACAAGATTCAGGTTAACCCATGAGACATCTTTTGTGAAAGCTCACACGAGTTTCTGGACCAGAAACTTCTTCTTCTTTTACATTGTAGGTACTCGAGCCCATGGTTGTACATCATTGTTTTTTAATTTGATTCATATCATAAGACTAGTATTGAAATGATATAATTTTTGTAATCATACATGGTCCCAATAGTCTACATAATAAAGTTATGATTTTTGGCCAAAAAGAGTTTTAGGGAAAATAAAAAGAGCCATTCATTACCTGCTTTTACCCAACCTAAGCCATGCATATCTCCACTAAGCTTGTTTGTTTCTTGTAGGGATGCTTCTTTCGGCAATTTTTCAGATCTGTTAGCAAGTCTGACTACTTGACCGTGCGGAATGGGTTCATAAATGTGTGTTTTTTTAATTACTGTTTTTTATACTTAATTTGGTTCTTGCCTCAGTCTAAATTTTTATTGGTTCAACTGTTATAGGTTCATTTAGCCCGTGGGAGTAAATTTAACTTCCAAAAGTATGTTAAGAGGTCATTAGAGGACGATTTCCAAGTGGTTGTAGGGATCAGGTGCTGAAATTTTCCCTTAAAACATTGTTCTTCCAGGTCTTTCTTGGCCTATGATGTTTGACTTGTTTGCATTGTTTTGTTTGCAGTCCTATTCTCTGGGCATGTTTTGTGATTTTCTTGCTCCTCAATGTTAGTGGTGAGTGTATTACAACTAAACGAGTGGTGATTTTAAGTTGTATCGCCGACTTTCTGTATGAAAGATTCAACCTTTGACTTTCGAGTGTCAAACTTTTGATGCTATAACTTCCAAGCTAAAGAGTATTATTACTTTCTAAATGTAACAATAATCCTGATTATTACCTTAAAGGGTATATAGAGTTCCAGGTTAAAAGCATTTTTCAATAAAATTTTGCAAAAACCTGTCAAACTTGAATCCAGAAAAGTACCATGTTTGAATCTCTAAAGTCAACAAGCATATTCTTTCTGCTATGATTAATATAACCCTTTTGAAATTTGTTCAAATTTGTGAATTTACAAGTTCCTTACTATGAAAAACTGTGAAACTTGCAGGATGGCAAACTATGTTTTGGGCATCATTGCTTCCACTGTTTGTAAGTGCCATTTTTGGTTACATAAATTCTCTTGTTTTGAGGATATAATGGTACAAAATGTATTATCACATAATATTTCAGGTTATCCTAGCAGTTGGAACAAAACTTCAAGCCATCTTGGCCAACATGGCTCTTGAAATAACCGAAAGACACGCAGTTGTCCAAGGGATTCCACTTGTCCAAGCATCCGATAAATATTTTTGGTTTTCAAAGCCTCATTTAATCCTTCATCTTATACACTTTTGTCTGTTTCAGGTAACATACTTCTTTTGACTTTTTTTTGTCAAATATGCTAAAAAATTATCATCTTGTTTCTATTAACTCTTTTATTGGTTTTGTTGTTCCCACAGAATGCATTTCAAATAACATACTTCTTTTGGATATGGGTAAAGTTCAATGACTTTCTTCTGCACCAGGGCTGCTGTCTTTTATTTATTTATTTACTTTTTTTTAAAATTTTATAGCAATTACTATAGTAACATTTTATTCTAATTTTGCAGTATGAATATAAGATCGATTCTTGCTTCCATGATAATATCAAACTCGTTATTCTGAAACTTTTAATCGGGTAAGAAAGTAAATTTAGCTGTGAAAGTGTGAAACAGCCAAGTTTGGCGAACCAAATTAACTTTACATTGGTTATTGCAGGGTTGGTGTTCTTGTATTGTGTAGCTACATAACACTTCCACTATACGCCCTTGTATCCCAGGTATGCAGAAGAGAAATATTCAATATAGTCCATAATTAATACATAGTCCTGAGGGACTAATTTTAGCTTTTGGATCAGCCCCATCAATGGTGTAGATTGAATTTTAAAAATTTGGGCGGAGTGGCATTTTCGTAATTCACATGTGATGATTTTCCAATCACATGTGATTGTATACTGAATCACATGTGATTGAATATTAAAATTTCAGGACTATGTTTTTTATATGGACTATATTGAACACAACTCAGTATCTGCATTCTAAACTTCTTTTCTTATCGAATTCAAACCAGTTTGATTGAGTTTATGATGAATTGTTAAACATGAACTTTAGATGGGATCAAACATGAAAAAGTCCATTTTTGATGAACAAACATCCAAAGCACTGATGAACTGGCGAATGGCAGCCGTGAAGAAAAACCGAGGAGGTGGGAATTCACCAACTCCTTCCATCGCATCATCGCCTAAACGATTCAAGACTGTCGGCCACTCCCCGCGATCTCCAAGGGATGATGGTGCTGACTTTAAACAGGAACCAATGTCTCCAGAATCATCTGCTACACACTTGATAAATGTTCGAGATGATCATCAGAAGGATGAGAAGACTGAATCTAGCATTCCTCGACAACCACATGACGTGAAGAGGAATGAAGAAGATTTTTCATTTGAAAAGCCTACGCCATTCTTGTTATAGGCTAAGATTTTGCATACCAGATAATGGTTATTAGTGAACTGGTTTTCAAAAAGTAATGGTAACATATATATACGTACTTAATACTTGTTCAATTACAGTCATACTTTAGTACGAAAAATCATTCACTTTCCTATATATACATACATATAATGATATCTTGGGTATTACAATTTCTAATCTGTTATAATTTTAACAACAATTAGCTCAAAATTAACAAATTAACCTAACAACTTTGAGAGAGTTAGAAGTAGGAGAATTGTATAACTTATGAAAGTTCATACAAGAGGTGTATTTTCTTCATTATAAGATGAGTATTTATACTACAAAATTCACTATTGATTTATCATGCTTCATTAATTAGTAGACAATGAGTTGATGGTAATATTGACTTTATATAGCTTGTGTTGAAAATGTGTGCATCCATATATTGTTATCTATATATTAAACTACGTAACATTTACCAAATGTTAATTTCACCATTCCTAAGCATTGTTCATCTACAATGTTTTTTTTTTACTCTTAGGATATTATTTATCTAATCAAAGGACTTTTTCATCTATGGTAAATATAATTTTCTTATAAGGATTAAAAAAGTTCTATCTCAAAGACTAAATTATTAAACTCAATATTTGAAAGTCTACCTCAAAGTCTAATATAGTTAAAGTTAACATCAGAAAATATTTTACAATAACTAAATAAAGATTTTGCCAACTTTTGTATAAAATGAAATTAACTAGGGTAATAACGTAACTTTGACATAAAAGGAAACTTTCTTGAGAGGGTTTGTAGTAAAAGGGAACTTTTTAATGAGTTTGTAATATAAAAATTAAATATAAGAAAGTTTTATGATTAAAATGAAATTTATTGTGTAACTGTGTTATAAGAATTTTAAGTTATTGTAAACATATATGTAAACTCTAAGTCTTTATATTCAATGGCGAATCTAGGATAGGAAACCACGTGGTATTTTATATTATACATATTCCGTTTATAAAAAATGTTTTGATACCACCGCAACGCGCGGGCACCAAAACCTTGTTTATAACATAATCCATATTCATATTCTTTTAATTTTTTATTATCCATATTTATATCTATTTAAAACAATTTCATTCGTCTATCTCCATATGCGTTGGATAAAACGTGTAAATTTATATTAATTGGATATAAAAATTATTTTTTACCAAAAAAAATCACATTTTAAATTTAATTTATAATCTTTGCTGTATTAAATATATAGTTTCTTTCAAAAAAAAAAAAAAGGATAGGAATCAAGACATAACCTAATAAAACTACAATGAAGCATAAAGTATAGTTTCATCCAACATTGATGTAATCAATAAAATTGTATAAAAATATTATAGAAAAGAGTATGAATTGAGTCTAGTACTTATTTAATTGTAGTATTATGTATATATCTAAATTCGATATATTAAGAACTTCGGAAGATAGTCAAGGTAGTTGAATAAAGAAAAATCAATTTATACTTAGTTTACAAATTTACTTTATTACATAGTTAATTTCAGATTAATGAATTTATTCATAGATTATTTCAAATTTATCTATTTAATTTCATTCCTATCTATAACTGATGAATCGGATCGGGTAGATAATCATTTGTTTAGATGAAAGTTTGGTTCAACAAGTGAATGAATACAAAACCATCATTTGTTTCTATTAATGATCTCAAATATTACATGCATCTTGACAAAAAAAAAAAAAAAAACAAAAAAAAAAACCTAACTTGAGTTATCATTTTGGCTCTTCTCTCAATCCAAAACCTGATATATACACAAAAACTCTCACAACATTACCCAGACATGGTTGTTAAAGGGAACAACATAAATTAACAAAAAGTGCATAATACCCTCTAATGACCATGACACAAATTAAGATTTCAAACCTAAAACAATGTCGCTATTGTTTATTTATTATGATTCTACTTTACAGCTTTTCTTACAAAAACAATTTTTGACCTTTTGTGTCACTTCATGTAAGGATGCTTTACTTGATAAATATTAATCTCAAAGTTTTAAAAAAATCAAAAATCAAATTCTTTAGATCTACAAAGATAAATGCCAAGCATTTTTATAAATATATATATATATATATATATATATATATATATATATATATATATATATATATATATATAGGAAGAAGTTCCATTGAGAACCATTTTTATTGCGAGAACCGCGAGAACCAATCTAAGCCTTCCAATTCTCTCTCTTTCAATGTCATTGCCCACCCATGAATTCCTCACATACACCCTGCCACACTTGATCCCCCCACGCTCTCCATCCATTAATTCCACTTATCAAATCAACGGTCAAGATTGGTTCTCGCGGTTCTCGCACTAAAATCGGTTCTCAATGGAACCCTCCCCTATATATATATATATATATATATATATATATATATATATATATATATATATATATATATATATATATATATATAGGAAAAAGTTCATGCGAGAACCATTCTTAGTGTGAGAACCGCGAGAACCAATCTGAGCCGTCCAATTCCCCTCTTTTAATGTCATTGCCCACCCATGAATTCCTCATATGCACCCTGCCACACTCTATCCCTCCACGCTCACCATCCATGAAACTTCCCGTATCTAAGGAACGGCCGAGATTGGTTCTCGCGGTTCTCGCACTAACAACGGTTCTCGCATGAACCCTCCCCTATATATATATATATAGGGTAGAGATCCACTAAAAAATTAGTTATGCTACAAAAAGTAAGGAGAATTGTGAGCCACTAGATTCATGAGATAATAACTAACTCTTTTTTTAAATAAATTAATTAAAATGGGTTAGTTAAGGGTAGATTAGTCTTTTGATTATTAACCACCTCCTAAAATCATGTAAACCTATTTCACACTAAAATACAGATTCAAAATTCAAAATTCAAATGGCGATGAATCAATATATTTGATGCACAACACGAATTATCAATTATAAAATTGATGCACAACAAGAAGTCATCAATTATAAATTGATGCACAAAACTCACGATATACACTCAATCAGTTACAAAGTTTAGATGAACCCAAATATTTGATGAATGATATTCATAAAGAAAATGATACATGATATAAAAATAATGAACCAAGAATTGCTATAAAAGGGTTACATGTAAAAAAAGAATGAACAATCAGTAAGCGATGCACATCACAACACATCCTTGGATTGATGCATAGCATTGGTTCAATCTCCAGAGTGAGAAGATGACTTTCAAACCCTACACCTTCTATTGAGTACAGCTCATCACTGCATCTCAGATGCTACATGGGTTTCCTAAACATAAATTAATCAAGGGGAAAAAACTTTATTTTTAATGCTTCAAAATCTTGTTGATCCCTTTCACTGATAACATTCCCACGAGGAAATAAAAAAGCAAATCGCCAATGTGGATTGATCTGGAAGACAACTCGTCAAAGCACACCTAATTCCGCCGAATTCCGCCACACCAATTGTGTATAAACCCCGCACCGGTGGTTAGGTGCACACGAATTATTGACGTATGTATACGATTTTCCGAGACCCATTTGTCCACCACCATACGCGGCCGCACAACCTCGCTAGCGGCTCAGATTTGATTGTCGTCGTACTTGTCGTTGGTTAAGTATGCAAACCGGCAGTTTTGCCGGAAACGGTTTATTTTTCGATCTTATTCTGATTTGCTCGTCTTTGTTTCGTTCTGATCTACACGGAGACCGCCAAAGCCTTACGAACATGCTCTTCTATTTCCTGAAAAAAATGGAGTTAGAAAAGATAATTTGAACATAGATTACCATGATCTCCATTGTTATAAAATTGTTGGATATATGAGATTTTAATTATACGTTCGAAGGAGATATATAATCGAAATGAAATGGAATTGAAGAATGAAAGAGGGCGGTGGTCGGAGTGCTGGTTCTGGATGAGTAAGGAAACAATTTCCTCTTGTACGTAGTGGATTGTGATCTAACTGAAATTGTTAAACACTTAAACAGAGAGAAATGAATTTCACCGTATATGGTGGGATGGGTGAGTTATGGAAAGAGAAATAAAAAGTAAGTCTAAAATACCCTTAACTATAAAATGACACATGGCAGTATTATATTTCTTCTTACATTTTGTAGCCAAAATTTTTTTTTATTTGAACTCAACTCTATATATATATATATATATATATATATATATATATATATATATATATATATATATATATTGTCATAAGATGTATGCAGGACATTGAACACTCAAAGAATATATATTTGACATGAGAGGTGATATATACTCATACTTATTATCGTACTTACAAGATCAATACAAGTTTCGAAATCAACGAATAAGATAAGAAAAGAGAATCAGTGAACTCTACATATTATATTGTGGTAAGTAGAAAAATAGAATATAAGAAAAAAGTAAAAGAATATATAATTTTCGTCCGACATGATACAAAAAGTTGAGAAGGTGTTTTTTTTTTCTTCCTTTTTTCTTTCTCTCAATAGCTAGCAAAAGAGTTGAAAAAGTGGTTTTAGTTAGAGGACGGTCGGACCCAGTACCCCACACGCCACACTCATATTGTGGTTTGT
Organism: Pulicaria dysenterica; assembly: GCA_947179395.2. Lineage (NCBI taxonomy): Eukaryota > Viridiplantae > Streptophyta > Magnoliopsida > Asterales > Asteraceae > Pulicaria > Pulicaria dysenterica. The sequence continues at coordinate 74,693,039 of OX359290.1, read as the reverse complement.
ACGGTATAGCGTATATTTTGGAAATGAATTATGTACAACAATTTGAAATACTTTAAACTCCACATTAAGATTCATATGCATATAATTAAAAAACAAAACCAAACGAAATATAGTCTGTTTTAAAATTACAAAATTTTTAGAGGGAGATTTATAAAGCTAAGGTTATTGGTTAAAAGATGTTCTTTTGTTTTCAAAGCTCAAACCTACGAATACAAGTTGGTTAACAAGGAGATTTAAGTGAGTGCGTGTGTGTTTGTTATTAAAAAAACTAGTAAGGAGATATTATACTTATTATGAATAAAATATAGGGTTTCTAATGTATTCTATTAGAGATAAATGAATGTTACTGTAACGACGTTTTTGACAGCCGTGACTGCTTAGAAATATATGGAAGTAGCCGTTTATAGATGATCACTTGCATCGAAGATCATTATAATATTAATCATCGAACATATCATACCCGTGACCGTAATGGTGTAACAAATTTTTAAATAACTTTTTTGTTAAATACTTATAGCTTATGTACTTAAACAAATTATGGTTTTTAGTTACTTAATGAAGGACCATGTAGTTGCAATGATACAAAGTAGTACTTATATTTTGATGTAAAACAAGTTTTAGTTATTATTATAATTATAAAATTTATTACTTTAGGATTATATCAAATCATTAATTTTTTTAAAAAAGAAAATAATTAAGCGCCACCCTAATCAAATGGATTGATCGTTATCCTCATTTATTTGATTTGGGGAATATTAATTTTAGTTGGAGTCTTGACTCTTGACTGAATAAGACATGTGAAACAATAGTGGGTGTTAGAGGAAAAGGTAGGTATATTTCCGTTGGTTACTTTTTCAAAAATATCTCACTCGCTACTTTTATGGTAGGTAACGGGGAAACGGGCGCTTCCTAACTATTTGCTGATACAAGGTTTGTAGTTTAGTGGTATAAAATGTTAAAAAGTATTTCTTTTAACTTATGATTATGAGTTCAAATCTCGTTATAAATAAAAATATAGAGCTAAAAGTAAATTAATATGTGCGTGTGTTTTGCTGTTAAAAAAATATTTACTGGTAATTAACCAAGTAGTATCTTCTAAATTTATAGATAACTTTTGTAATTCATATATTTTAACTTATAGGAAAAAGTTCATGCGAGAACCATTTTTAGTACGATAACCGCGAGAATTAATCTGAGCCGTCAAATTCTCCCTCCTTCAATGTCATTGCCCACCCATTAACCCTGCCACACTCTATCCCTCCACGCTTACCATCCATGAAACTTCTCATATTCAAGGAACGGCTGAGATTGGTTCTCGCGGTTCTCACACTAACAACGGTTCTCGCATGAACCTTCCTCTTAACTTATAAATTAAAATTTTAAAATATTTAGTGTATGCGGTTTATTTTTACTTGGTTATCTATTTTAGAAATCTATTAACTTCTTTAAAAGACATGCTGAATTGAGAAATCTTTAAAAAAATATATATTATTATAGTTGACATTCTTATATATAGCACTCTTTTGACATAATATTTACGGCGTTTGGAGGAGTATGAAAGATTATAGTCCAAACGTTTTACAATTTTTCTTAAGAAAGGTGATTTATACGCAACATTAATTTGTAATATATAACAATTATTATTTTTATGTCTATACAAATTCATTAACACATAATATCGTTCATATATATATAGGGGTATTTTAGTCAGACTGTACACTTTTTATTATATATGACAAAAAGATATTATGTATAAATTATCTACTTTTTAATATGATAAGAAAAACCAGTTAAACAAGTTATTTTAATTGCGAGTCCACAAGATTACCATAACCATGCTTCACATCACCATTGCTTCGTTCACATATATGCCGCGCAAAACAATGGTCAACACAGTGATTAAGTAACGCAATATACCACCATGCAACTATGCAAGACAATGGTCACCTTTGTCATGATTTTGCTCAGCACTATTCATCAAGGGACAATATCGATAAGCTATGGCCGAAGGATATATATAAAAGCATAGCATGGTAGAGTAGTTAAAACTTTTGTAAGTATTATGTAACTCATTAATAACTATCCATAAAAATACAAGATTTATAAAACAACAATAACAATATATTCAATCTAGCAATAACAATGTACATGTAAGATAAGATTTATATAGTTATACATCTATCTGTAAGTTGAAAAAGTACTATCTCAAAGACCTCCTGCTACAAGAGCAAACTACAAGAGATATAAAGAATTCGTAATGGGTGCTAGATATTCTCTATAATTTTAAACACTTATTTTTATAATCTAATAATGTTAAAACTATTTAGAAAACATAAAATCTAGACCTTATAACCAATTAATTGAAAAATTATATAAATTAAAGTGTCCAAAATATTTGGAGTAACATATATAAATTATTACTTATTACAAATACTTATTTGTAATGAGAGGTAATTCATAAATAATAAAAATTATCTGTAAACAACTTGATAATGTAAAACTTGTTGTATACAGACGATTTATGTTATGTACGTCGGTACGTACATAATAAATCCTAATCTATAGCAAATTATGATCTACGATATACATTATCTACAATAAGTATATAGACTTAAAGAGGAAAAGAAAATGTAATTTCATTTAAAAATAGAATCGGCAAAAAGCAGAGCACATCGCAAATACAGTAGCGGCGAATGCACCAGATCAGACCCTTTTGTCAGTTACTAGCCAGCCGCCACGTTGCAGTTTCAGCTCATCCCTTACCATCCTCCACCTATATATACCTCTCCTTACCCATTCATCTTCTCAAACAAACCTCATTAATTTGTTATCCATTTCTTTCTCTCTCTCATCCACACAACCTTTTGCAGGATCCACCAAAACACACACACACACACATTAATCCGAGCAGTTGAATGGATCATGACTCGTCCGTACAGATTCCTATCCACCGTTGTTAACTCACCGTCAAAACCTGCTGCTGAATCGCCGGAAGCAGTGTCCGTCGAGTCGGATTTTGTAGTTATATTCGCCGCTCTGCTATGTGCTCTGGTTTGTATCGTAGGTTTGATTGTCGTAGCTCGTTGCGCTTGGCTCCGCCGCAGATCAATCGCCGCCGGTCGGACATCTGGCCAACCGCAACCGTGTGCTAATAAAGGAGTTAAGAAGAAGTTTGTTGAGGCGCTTCCGAAATACGCCTTTGATTCAGCTAAAGGAGTAACAGGAGGAAAGCTTTCCTCCGGTGACTGCGCGATCTGTCTGGCGGAGTACGCGGACGGAGATCAGATCCGAGTTTTACCGCAGTGCGGACACGGATTTCACGTCGTGTGTATTGACAAGTGGCTTGGATCTCACTCTTCATGTCCGTCGTGTAGACAGGTTCTGGTGGCCACTAGGTGCAACAAGTGCGGTGAGTTCCCGGCGGTGTCCGCCGTTGCTGGCGGAACATGAACACGAAATTAGGCAAGATGATGATAGTTTTTAGTTGAATTTTAATAAAATTATAATTAATTTAGAAACAAGTAAATTAGTTAGGAATGGATATGATATGATGGCTAGCAAGTTGTTTGGACAAAATGATACTAGTCGAGATTGATGTCATATTAATTTTAGGTTTTTTTTGGGTTGTCTTGTAGCTAATATTGAAGCTGAATTTGCTTAGAAATAGAGAAATATCTTGAATGTTATATATTTTATATTATTTTCCCTTCTTCCTTATCTTATCCTCTTTCTTGGATCTCTGCGTAGCTTTTGGTTTCGGATACAAAAAAAAAGTTAAAATGCCATAAGTTAACTGGTAGTCGGGCATTATGTTTCTCGGGAACTATTTCTTTTGTAATTCCCCATGAGTTGGTTTTTAGGGAATGCGGGCCTGCGTCCGATCCAAGAACTAAAATAAGAATATTATTTTTCCAAAAGGTTCAATTAGATAATCCGCGTTCTCTGAGCTTGGAGAAAAGGAGAAAAGGTGTTTTTTTAATATTACTGTTGTTGGTTTTAGTTCTGATAACACATGTAAAATTATGTATGTGGATGTGTTTAGCTGTTTTTAAAAAAAATATCGTTATATAAAACTATAATATATCCTTATATTTTTGTACTTTTATTTTATCTTTCTAATACTTACAAGATGACACGCAATTTATTAATTTTCTTCCACACATTCTCCATTAGAGTTAAAATATGTTCTAATCTTATGAATAGAAGGTTTTAGTACAAGTTATATATTTACATACATTACACGGGTCATATTTTTGAAGTTTAAATAGAATAACCTTTTTTCAAACTATTGCCCACCGCCCTCTATGTGTGCAAGTAACATTTGATGTAACACAAAAAGGTATAATAGACAACACATTATAGATAACAAAACTAGCAAGATATTATACTACAAAAATAAAAACTACATATAAAATGAGGCACTATCAAAAGACACTAATCCGAGTTTTATCTAGTGATAAGACATTGCCTGAATTTAACAAAAAATAAACTCTACCTTTTCTTGAATTGTGCTTGAGAAAATCTTGCTATTATAGGCTTTCTTAACCACTCCGAAGAAAGAGTATGTGAATACCTAATAGCTAAACATTTCAATTTGAAGACTGGGCCTTCTGATTCAGCTCCTATTGTGCACTAGGCTTTGGAGTCTTTCAGGAGTTTTCACTTTTATTTTCAACGGCTAACACACTTATAATCTATATTTATGTCTATATTACATCAACTTTAAAAAGGAATGGTTAATATATATAAGTTTGGCAATTCCAGTCGATTTATCGTGCTTGTATTGTTCGTATTAATTTCGTATCGACCTATTTTCTAACTTTTTATTTTCATGTTAGGTTCAAGTCGTGTCACCTTTTTCATGTCAGATCGTGTTTCGTGTTAGCCTTTTTTGACCGAATGTGTTCGACGTGTAAAATTTTCAATTTTCTATGACAGTTTTCGTTCAAAATCCTGGTTTGTTTCAATACAAATTTTGAGTATGATTTTTCGAGTTAAATTTTAAAAATAAATGTTCATTTCAATTTGATTCAAACTTCAAATGTTCATTTCAGCTTAATCCGAATTTCGATATCACTAAATGATCCAAATTATATAACAAATGAATCGAAAAATATAGTTATGTAATAAATTTAAAATATTAAAGTAACAACTACGAAATCGTCAATTACCAAAATAAAAATTTTCAAAAAGATGGAATATTGTTTTGCTTTAAATATTTTCTTGTTTTATCTTAAAATTATTTACTTTTACCTGTTTAAGGCATTTTACTTTTGTTTAGTCAATCTTATTGCTTTAGATATCATTCTCATAGTTAAATTCACAAATCACATTTTAAAAAAATTAAAATTTAAAGATAATTTCAGGTTGATCCTAATCCGACCTTACTTCAACAGTTTTCGGATTTTAAGAACTTTTACTGTGTGTATTAAACTTTCTGTTGTATGTACCAAACTTATACATTTTTTGGTTTTTTATGTAACCAAAATATATACAATAGCAACAAATTAAATTTTTGATAGACACAATAGAAACTTTTAAAATTTGATATACACAATAGCAAAACACTACAAGTTGGATAAAATTCGGTAAACTAAATCTTTATACTTATTATTTTACTCTCAGATTAAGACTAATGTCAACATAACAAAGAAGATGAAGGAACTTGTTATGAATGTATTGTGATAGAAAAGAAAGATCCTATTAAGGAAGAGAAGAAAATATGATCTTTGTGGCAGAACTTGTTACCGGTGTTGGCTAGTTTCTAATATGATTATTGATGGATTGTTATTGAATGTTATATAGTGTTGGTGCCTCAGAGTAGCATTCCTGGTAGGCATAAGTTAGGCTCAGTACTTGTATTGACTATTGAGTACCTAAGTGTTGACATTTATTGGTAATCTTTGAGATGAGTTGGTATATGTTTTGTGCGTGTAGAGGTTCTGGAAGTGTGAGGTATTTGAGTGCTTGTCTTGGTAGGAAAAGACTGTTGTGTGTCTTGAGGCATGGATGGTAGGTGTTGGGAATCTTGTGATGTTGTGGAAGAAGCAGATTGACTTGGAGAAGTAGGTGGAGTTGGTAAAGGACTGGATTATTGAGAAGCTGGATGTAAACAATGCATTTCTTCATGGTGACCTCCATGAGGATGTGTACATGACAATTCCACAAGGATATCCCTTAACTACCACACCTAATACAGTTTGCAAATTAACCAAATCTCTTTATGGCTTGAATCACGCCAACAGACAATGGTTTGTCAAACTGACCACCCTTCTCCTCAAGCTAGGCTTCAAACAAAGCTATGTTGACACCTCACTTTTCACCTACAATCACCAACACATCACCACTACCCTCCTAGTCTATGTAGATGACATCTTAATTGTAGGGAATGACAGACACCACATCAACAACACAAAGGCTGTTCTGCATTCTACATTCACCATCAAAGACTTAGGACCACTTCACTACTACTTTGGAATTGAGTTTCTAAGGAATAACAAAGGGATTTCTCTATATATGTTAAAGAAAGTATGCTCTGGAACTGCTCAAACATGCAAATGTCATAGATTCCAAACCTGCTGCCACCCCTCTCAACCCTACAACAAAGCTCACTCAAGATGGAGAACCACTACCTGACCCTTCTTTCTATCGAACCTTGGTTGGTAAACTCATTTACCTCACCATTACCAGACATGAACTTAACATCTCTGTCCCTACCCCAGTTCATATGATGTGTGATAATGCCTCCACCATAGCTCTTGCCTCTAATCCTATACACCATGATCGAACTAAACATAAAGAAATAGACTGCCATTTTGTTCGAGACAAGATTAAGAATGGTCTGATCTCCCTAAAATTTATTCCTTCTAAAGATCAAGTGGCAGACATTAATTCTAACCAAATGATTATCAAGACAACTTCACTACAATTTCTTTGAACACAACTGTTGAACACTCTATACATCAAGTTAGTCAACTCCAAAGTCAATGCACAACTCACAAAACTCAAAAGCTTCTAGAACATAGTCTAGTGAAATGTAACAGAATGTAACTAACCTTTTAGTAGTTAGAGTTAGATAGTTCTCTTCTACTCTCTCTATATATGTATTCTTTCTCCTCTGTTGTAACTTAATAATTCATAATATTGGAATACAATAGCCAAAATTCTCTCAATAACATTTTTGATCCTAGTGTACATATATGCACATATAACTACTATTATACTGAGATACGGGTGAGATAAAGGACTCACCTTTGATGTTAAGAAGTTACGCATCTATTTGCATATGTTATCAAATTTATGTACCTTAGCGTATAAGTGTGCCTATTACTACCCGTAAGAGATTGCCTTACGGAACGAAAGAGATTTAGGACCGCACACTAGTTTAGTATGTGTTAAGCCGTCGAAGGAGTGTATAACAAGAGATCGACTCATATTATGGATCATGTGTATAAGGTTGCGAATTCTTGACCGTGTATAAGGATGATAAGCAAGAAGATAGTTGTGAATACGGAAAAGATATAGCCACATTTATGAATAATGATTTGTGGAATTTTTTATGCTGTGGTTTATTATGTTCCCGAGTTACAATTTGAGTTCACCATTGACCTATATAGCTCATTTCAATTGATTTATCTTTTTCAGGCATTCATGTTGGGAGGTTCTGGCAAATGATCTCTTGGATATGCTCAAAGACTATACAAACCTTCTTATTTTATTCATATTATATGTTAGTTTCCATTAGTATTTTATTCGATGTTTTTCCATATTGTGTTTGTATTTAGGAACTCTTTTACTTACGAGAATCGCGATAACCAATTTTAATCCTTAATTAAAATTAGTCAATGCCTATGAAATTTTGACGGCTTATTTATGATTTATTAATAACACATTAATGACGCATTAATGATGGATTTAAAAAAAATCAAGTCGCGCAAATTAATAATGGCTCACCTAGACGCAATTCACGGTTAGGTAAATATGTAAAAGACCAAAATACCCTATTAATGAGTCATTAATGATGTTACCAACAATTCTCGCATTTTTCATACGAAAAAAAATTCCAGATCAAACTTCCATATATATAGGGGAAGGTTTATTTGAGGGTTGATTCTAGTGTGAGTACCGCGAGAACCAATCTTAGCCATTGATTTGATAAGTGGAATTCATGGATGTAGATCGTGGGGGGATCAAATGTGATAGGGTGCATGTAATGAATATGGGTGGGTGATAACATTGAAGGAGGAAAAATTGGACGACTCATATTAGTTCTCGCAATAAGAATGTTTCTCAAATAAAAAATTTCAAATATATATATATATATATATATATATATATATATAATATAATATAATATAAGTTGTCCTTCTTCATCATGAACCAAATGATAATACATTTCTGAGATGCCAGAAGGCAGGTGCGTTCTGATAAAAGATGTTTGGGTGGTGGAAATTACCTAATTGTTTTTTTAAAATTGGATGACATTTCGAAAGGTAATTGCTTGCCTATACATGATTTTCTTTTTCACGGAGTGTCCTTTAGACTTTAGTAGTCTTAATTAGTTAAAATCATATTATATACCTTTTTACATTTACCAGGATATATATACTTGAGTAATTTATTTTCTTTCCGTTGCTTCGAAAAGCACTTCGATGGCATAGAGTGGAAAAGCATTCTCATCTACTTAATACTATTAGCCACCTACCACTTCTTTTATACCAAAATCACGTCACGTGTATCTTTCTAGCTTATTTTGTTACACGCTGCCCAATATTCTTTTTTCTAAAGGTAATTAAGCCATCAGGACTAGAGAGAGGTATTAATAACTTTTGTTTTGTTGCTCAAAGCAACTCACGTTTAGTTTCTGCTCTTCATATTGTACCTAAACATGAGTATCAGGGTGAGTTTGCTAACCATTTCCCAGTTCTGAACTGTTATGCAAAGGTATGTAACTTCCGGAAATCCCAATTTAACTTATAGCAAAAAGTGTTGCCCGAATACATGAAGTTGAGGTTGGAAACAATATCGTCAACGGTCATTTATATAGTGTTTTACAATTTAAGTGTTATGTGAGTATAACAACGTTTAAGATAAGTGTTATTGATTGAACACATCATTTCTCATATTACTAAAAAGTTCATAAATAGGAAATAGGATGTTAGTAATTAAATATTGTTTTGAACCCGTTTTGAAAAGTTATCGATCGATCATTTTTTAAGGCAAACACACATCTACTAAACTTATAATTAAATCTACTCCATTGTTTATAATGAAAGCCTATCCCTGAATCTATTTCATTACATGTCTTCGTTTCTCAAAAGAGATTAGAAAAAACTTAGTTGATTATGGTATAAGTTGCTTTAGCAATTGTGAATCAATTAATTAATTAATATTGATAATAAAAGATGTATGTTAGGTCTTAAATTGTATTCAATATATTCTAGTGAAGTTTTTAATAGTTTAGTTTATATTTGATATTAATAATAGTTTATGATACATTATGTAAATACCCAAGGGGTATAAGTATCACTTGGCTAGCCCTATTCTATTCAAGCAATTCATTATTCACGTTCTATGTTCTCGGTTCTCTCTCACGTTCATACGCATAAAACCGAGTTCATCATTTTGTAATTTGTTTCAAATACTTGATTGATACTTGATACAATTGGGTCCTACAATTGGTATGAGAGCCTCCTATGGATTAAAGGTTTGTTTTTTAATTGATAAAAATTATCATATCTGTTCTTTTTCTTCGTGATCTAATTTTTCATCTTTGTGATTCAAATCCCTATTGTTCAAGGTTAGAAGTTAAAATTGGTTGTTAGGGTTTGATTATATTGAATTTTTTAAACAGTTCAGAATCAAAAATTCAAAGTTTAGCTAAGAACTGTTTTTTTTTTGTATTTTCAAGTGTTCATCGATAGTACCCCTGTTCTTGAAGGTTTTGCTCTAAAATCATTTTTCATACCTTAAAAGTCGAAATTGTTGGGTCATCATGCGCTGTTAGCAATACTCGGTCATTAAGGCTTATAATTTTTGTTAATACTCATCTGTTACAGCCGATGACTAGTAACCATATATTTGGAAGGAAACTGTATATTCAGTTTAAGTAAAAAGCATATATTCAGTCGTAATTTTAATAATTTATCATTTATATCTAAAAATTAAGATTGGTCTTGTAGAACTGTTTATAAGATACGCATTCTTTATAAAAAGGCAGACAAAAAATAAATGATTTCTATTTTTAACACTATTTTTTAATAATTTATCATTTTCTTAGGGTATGCGCTTGCATGTCCTTCCTCTACATAGATCCTCTTACGAAGGGATCTCAATTAACTAATAAATTGACATATACTACTAAAACCGATATAAGTGATAAATTGTGCTTGATGGCAACTATTTATTTTGAGATTGTGTGTGGATTTAGCTACTTAAAGATCAGATCCAACAATAATGTAGTGAGCTTCCTCCTCTACTAAAAGATTACGATCGAAAGTGGCAGTGAGTCACACAGGTAGGAAATCACTATGGTGTTAGATTAGTGTGCTACAGATAGTGCATGTGTGTCATCATGTTTAATATTATAATATACTAAATGATCACACTGTCACATACGCAATTAGAACCATTATTGGTTGTCACCTATTATTGTGTGAAACTGATCCATTAGAGAAATTAATCAGGAAAAAATAAATAACAAACAGTAATTTATTATTTACACCTAAACTCAATTAAATATTAGTTTGATATTTGATAGTAGATTATTAATAGTTTATTAATTAATTAAATGTTTGATGATGGTTTGTAATTACTCAAACCTAGTGGGTTGGAATTATGTATCTTGAAAGTTAAGTTTGAATTAAATCATTGTGGAATGGAGAAGATGGTTTTAAGGTTATTTCTTTTCATCAAGAGAAAAGACATGTTTTAAATCGACCCCCTTCTTACGTGAAGCCGCGTCTTTAACCTTTTCAATCGATTGGAGGAAAGAAAATGGCACGTAGATTGATATCGCGTTATGTAACTATATATTTTACGCGAAATCTAGGTATAATTTAGCCTAATATTTTTTAAAATATGTCAAAAAAGTACTTATTACCTATGTTTATAATTTTCAGGTTAAAAAGATATGAGTTGAAAAGTTTTGAAGCTTAAACGAGAGAAAACAAAGAAAGTGGGAAAAACTGTCAGCTCCGACACATCTCCACTGTTTTGATCATATCTCACTCATACGAACTCGGATTGAGGTGATTCAAGCGGCCACGGAAACTAGACTCAGAGGGATACAATTTCAGTTTTATGGCCATCTCCCAAAAACGCAGTATCGCGGCGCGAAAGGCTTGAGAGATCGAGGCGCGATCTTCGGATAAGTCCGAAAATTCAAATTTCAAGCTCAACGAGCTGATCGAGATAAAATTCCTAGATCGCGGCTCGACGGATGACGGGGGAGATCGCGGCGCGGTCTGCTTAGTTTCAACATATATTTATATCTCTCAAACCATTCAGTTTGACATCTTATCATTCGACTGTTTACCACCAAATACTCCAGAAAAACAAGCTTCGAGCATTGGAGCTTGGATTGAAGATAAAAGTGAAAATCAAGACTTTGAACATTCGTCTTTTACGGTTTTTATCATTCTTCTTCATCATGTTTGTGTTTTTGAATGATTTCCAGAGCTTAGTCATGATTGTTCTTGGCTAGACTTCTGTTTTTCCTCCCTAGAGTAGATGAACTTTAATTATGGTTGATTTAATTCATGGTTTTGATGTTTAATTCATGTTTAATTCAAGTATTGTTTAATCTATGTTCATGCATGTTTTAGGATCTGTTTTTATGATGTTTATAGGCTGAGTTTTTATAAAGTTGATGACCATTCTCTTTATTTGAACTTGAATCATGAATTTCTATGATCATTAGGGTTCATCATGACTAGTGATTGATCAAATCCTACGGTTAAACATCTAAAAGATAGAAACTTTAATATGTATTCTCACATGTAATAGGCCATTATGTGTTAGTTCGATGACTTGTTGATCATACAATCATTAAAGGTTAGAGCTTTACTTGTTAATCGAATTAATTGGCTAATTATACTTCTTAATCGCGCTTTTGACCATAAAGGTTATTAATTAGTGTAATTAGACGGTTATAACCGGACCAAGGTTTTAACTATTATAGAGATCGATGCATGAATGTTTAAGTATCATTAGCTTTTATTACAATGAATTTAATTGCCATGAGAAAAGTATAATCGACTCTAGGGAGGGAAAGTTCGCATTATATTATTTGATTTCCAAGTTCCTTGCTTATTCGGTCTCTTGTTTCTTTGGTTTGTTTTTGGTGCTTTCTAGGGTTATTGGTAGTGTTAGTTGGTTGAAAGATCACTATTCACACAAATCCCCCCTTTATTTTATTGCAGTAGTTTAGTTAGTTTAATATTTAAATTAATATAATATTATTAAAACATACTCGTTCCCCTTGAGTTCGACACCCATACTTATTTTCTATATTATTATACGATTAGGTTCACTTACCTATTTTGTGTCATAGTCGTACGTAAATAAAGACGGTTTTTATAAATTAAAAACTGGTACGCTTTTAACACATCATAGATCTAATTAGGGTTTGTGGGTTTTCATTTGGTTTGGGACATAGGCAATTTGATAATACCACATGTTATTAGGTTTTAGCTACTATCTCGGACTTGTCCTAGTGGTATGAAAGTTTTTACATCAGTGTGAAGTATCGAGTTCGAGTTCGAGTCCGAGTCTCATTCCCGGGGTTTCCAGGAAAAAATGGAGAAGAGTTTTACTCCCTCATAGTGTGTGGCTTGGGGCCTCACATACTGCCATATATGGATGTCACTGCGGACCAAGTCCACTAACATAACTTCGCTGTTTAAAAAATTAGTTTTTAGCTAATAATAAATTAATTTAAAGATAGTTTTAAACTTTAAATTGCTTAATTATAATATAAATTAAGTGTTTGGATATAAGAGTTTATAAGATTTATATGTATATACATGTAGTTTCACTTTTTACAAGAATGTATATGTAATTATCAAAGTTTATAAAAATATAAACAAAATTGTCCCTTTTTTTAAATAACAGCTTCCGGTGTCTTGTTTTGATTATACTTTTGGGTGTATTGTGTAGTTCTTCATTAGAAACATTGTGTTGCTTTCTTGGTTTTATCTCCAATTCCATGAAAGTTTCGGTTGTGTTTGAATTCAGATTTAAGACAATAAGATGAGGTTGGAGAATAAACCTATATATAGTTCTTTTTCATTAATTATAATATGATAGTAATAGTCATCTTTGTACCCCTAATTCTTTTTTTTTATATTAACATCACATTAGCTTCTCATTTTCTAATATTTTCATTTATCCTAATAGAACCTTTGTAATAGTCATCTATGTATACACAATCCTCTTTTTTATTGAAAAAAATTATTTTTGAGAGGCCAAGAGGAGACCATTTCCGCCGATAACAAGGCATACTTTGTCCGGTAAAAAATAGTCAAAATAGTATTCTCCACAACATCTTCACTTCAAAAGAAACCCATCACACAAGCATATCGTTCGTCATGACACCATAAGCTTTAAAGTAGCACGTCTGTTTTAAAAAAGATAGGACAATGTTGGTTCTTCCGGGGATAGATCTGGCCGGTTTCAATCATTAAGATCATAATGGCATACTCTCCCAAAAAAGAAAGAGCAGACCCCATTGAAGACACTCTTGCTTTCAGTATTTTGACAAGAGCCATTACCCATGGAAATGGTAGACATAAAGGAATTGAAGCTAAAAAGAATCAATTATTCTAGATTGAAGTGTAAAAACTTTAATTAGTTCAACTTATGATCTAGGATATAAATTATATTTATATTTTAATGGTGTAATAATATCATATAAATTTGAAGGATCTTTAGAAACCAATGATGGATGACATAAGTGAGAAAATATTGCATAAGAAAAAGGTGTATCTCTAGTTAATATCTACTTTGTCTACTTTGTTAATTAATTTCTTAACAAAATATTTATATATCTTTTCGGCTATGAGTTAGGACTTGAAAGTATAAATAGGGTCCCACTTACCCGATGTTGCTAAAGGCTGCGCTCCTCATAATGATAAATGGAAGCTCTCTCGTTATTTAAAATTCGTTTAATCTCTTAAACAAAAATAAAAAGAAATTCATTTTATTAATTAAGACTACAGGTTCATAAAAAAATCAGAATGATTCGTAGGCAACTAACATGCTTATAGGAGTAGGTTGTAGCCCAATAGTTTGGTGGTTGTGTAACCTATGTGATGGTTGTGGGTTCAAATCCGGCTATGAACAATGAAATCGATTTTGAAGTATATTTAGTGGGTGTGTAAATTTGCAGTTCAAAAAATAAAACTAGAACATTTTTATATAATTATTTTATGGACTTTTGTATAACGATTATTATTATCTATAACAAATAAGTATATATTTAGATTATAATACATTTAAACATACCGTTACGAAATATAATTAACAGATTTATAGACACTTAATAATTATAATAATAATGTATGAAAGGGTAACAAATCAATGTCTTACAAAAATCACCTCACTTATTTTATACCGTGCATCGTAATTGATAGCAAGTTGTATTATGGCTATAATCTTGAAATATATGAAAAAAAAAACTCTCAATTACCTTTTTGATATGTAATTATCTTATGTGTTAGATGTTTCAAAAGATTATAGTTTCAACTTTCAAGTCATATAGTAAACGGTAGATTTTGAAATAAATTTAAAAATTTGTGTGTTTTAGTGTTAAAAAAATTATCTAAAAGGTGAATCGGAGATCAAAATTATGAGATTTTACATTTAGGGTTTAAAAAACTTAATATTATCATGGCAATTTTCGTAAACAAATAGTGGGCGGTTAAATTTTAAGATATTATACGTAAAGGGTATTTTACATATTTGAAATCACATAGAATTTAGCCTTTTCTATAAGACAAATTGCATTAAAATATAATAAACTTTATGTTAGTTACCATTGTGTACAATTAACTTTAATTTTTTATAAGTAATAACTTTTCCCTTAATATATGCAAACAACTTTTTATGTGTCTGTTTTTTAGTTATCATTGTATACAATAAACTTTGTCATAACTTCCATAATATACAACAAGTTGCATACATATTGAGAATTTTAAAAATTGGTCGTATTATTTTTAAGAAGATAAAATTAGTTATATATAATGGTAACTAAAACAAGGTTTATTGTGATTTAATGTAATTTATTATTTTTTATACGTAAAGTAAAAGAAAGTATCCAATCCGATATTGTTTACAAATATTTCATTAAATTATAAAAATATTAAAAAAAAGATAATTCAAACATGCCGACTACGTGCGTAAAGCATTGGATAGATACAAAAATATACACTAAATATATAAAATATTGATATCAACTTGAAGCTAGTAAAATATCCAAGTCCCTTAAAAAACTATATATACATACCATGAACCAACAACATTCCACTCACTTAGATTTCACACACACATATTAATGGAAAAAGCACACACGCACATGCCTCAAAATCTAATCATCAACCGCCTTACGGCTAACATGAAAGAAAGTGTGTGCTAAGAATTTCTTTTAAAAAAGATAAGAATAAGAATGTTTTTATTAAAGTAGAGAAAATTTTAGCAAGATACATAAAGAATAAAGAACAAACAAAACTACGAAGAGATTTCTTTTCTCGGATTACGACACCAATTCAACCAGTTCATTCTCTTATCAAACTTACTTCTCACGTTTAACCAGAATAAAGATAGACTTTGAATTTAACCAAAAAGACGAACAAGCGACTTCAACTTTGAGTTAAAAGTTCTATCATATCGACAGGACCGTAATATCCAATAGAATGCAAATATCATCGTACTAAACGCTTTCAATTTCTTTCCTCTAAAGCCGAGAACCGAAACCTGTAAAACAGATCTTTAATCAAACTTGGAGGAGAAGAGAGTGCCACACCATTAACCAATCTAGGGAAGCCAAAGGACAAATTAGCTTAATCGCAAGAAAATGTAATAGTTTATTGACCCGTGCACGCAAGGGTATTTCGGAAGTGTATCACAAGTTACTAAACATAATTTATAAATAACTTATAATTAATTACACTAGTATACAATTTATATAAAACCCCATCACATTTTTTTAAAACCCCCTCATATGTTTTATAAAACATCATCACAATTTTTATCCAACCCCCTCTCCAATAGATTAAAATTGAATTCAAATTCTAATATTCACTATTTTTAATCTTTCCAAAATTGTTTTGAGAATAGAATAATTTTAAAATTGAAGGTTGTGATTGGTTAATTATGACTCAATTTATGATTATTTTTAGAAAATTTACATGCCTTTTATATATATATATATATATATATATATATATATATATATATATATATATATATATATATATATATATATATATATATATATATATATATATAGATTAGCTATTTAGCTTAATTATGAAATTAATGTCAATGAACGACCGATGATTATTTTTAGATTGGAAAGGTTTAGATATTTTTAAATTTGAATGAAGTGTGAGATCATAATACACCATCGATATAATAATAATATCAAAACATAAATATAAAGATTATAAAAATGTACTTTTACGGTTCAATGTCAACTTCAAACAGAATAAACAATAATAAAATCTAACCTCGTAATAAAATACACAAATATCTTGTAAATATCTAATATTGGTGAGTTGGTGGTAGTTTGCCTCTTGCATATCTAATAGACATATGCTTGGGGAAGATTTTTATATGTGATCGAATGAATAAAAAAGGGATAAAATTTGAGCGTAACTCTATATCAATTATTTTTATATACATATTTAATTAATAGTAGGGGTAGATATGAAAATTTTGCTGACTAATACAACCATATAATAACAAAAACTAATGTTAATTTAAATATCATATTTTCTTCGGATCAGGTTAATCACTTTTTGTTTTTTAAATATATAACCGAACACCGCTTAGAAAAGTGAGCCAAATTTCCTTACTTAGCCAAGTCTATATTATGAACAACATTCTTCGTGTTTTATGCTAAAAAAATGCATTTTACAAACGAAAAAACGTGTATTTAATTATAATTTATTGTGTTTATAGAACTTTTTTGAAAATATAATGAGGTTATGATAGCACAAAAAAATCATTGGTTGACACTTTAAAATTGGACTTATAGCTCATATTGAAAACCTTAAAATTCTACACATTGTGTGTCACCGTGACACCGTAATAAATCAAAGAGTGTAACCATATTTAAAGGTATACTTGTCCAACTAAACTCTTTCTATTATGCATTATTGTATACAACATTAAAAAAAACAAATAGAACACTAAAACCATAATATATGAATGTATATTCTAAATACAAATATACAAAGATTAATTAAAAGGCGAATTTGAGACCGTATGAAATTATATGGATGGTTAAATAATTAAATTTGATTATTGACATATGCATGGTTAAAATATGGTGTTTGGTTTGAATAATAACATTATTATGCTTCTTATCCTAGTCCTTCAAAACTCAAAGATTTATTTACTCTAGTCAATACTTATAAAAAATATATCAAAATCATGTGGACAATATATTTATTTAAGGAGAGTTAATAAATTGAAAGGATAACATTCAATCACATGTTAAATTTGTTAATAAATTGGATCTGAATTTTTCCATTTAAATTTTTTTTATTTTGTGTTTTGTTGTTGTTTCCTGATATATTCAACCTAACAAACAATATAAATAAGAATCATGTATCATATATAGTAAATAATTAATGTCATCTTAAAATAATTCAAAGTTTTGTCACAAGATAAGAAATGATACTATTCGGTCTATTGTAGCTCATACAAACTACAAGATAAAAATAATTAATTGTTTGGAGCTGCAACCTTCAAAACAACATCTCCTTCATGATGCAATTAATTTGGACCTGTAACTGTCATATTTAACCCACTTACGAATGAGTTGAAATCTTAATCGTAGATAATAGAGTAGATTTAGAAGTAAATTTAGTGGACGTGTAAGTTTATCGTTAAAAAAAAAACTATAAATGATTTTTTCCTAAGAATGAAATCTTACACAAGTATTGCGACTAGAAATATTAATATTTCTTTATCACCTCGATCTCCTCTTCATCATTTGCCAAGTTAATTTTTTTTTTTGCTTCCGATTAGGCTATCGCTCTTCAACTTTTCAAAATTTGTGCATCTACAAAGTTAAAAACGTACACATATAACCTTCTATAAATACCGAAATTCACTTTTTGCATCTTTTTACCATCATTTAAAATACAATTTTCATCGACTTTCCTAATTTTCATAACCGTGTGCTTCGTAAAAATGATGAACGTTTTCTTTAAAACCTTACATTGAGATTGAAAATTTGATGAGATCTTATTTAAAAAAAAAGAAGCATATATCCATTAATTAGAAATAAAATAACTATAAGCTAACATATAAAAGTCTCATGCTAACTTGCAACTTGATGTCACGTATAGTCATGACCACGTTATAATGATACAAATGGAATTTTGATAAAGACTGATATATTCAAATATTAAATTCACCCAAACTTATCACATGCATGCTTTGATGGGAAATTCATAGTGGGATTTGGCTTTGCTTTTTGAGTGGATTGAAGGAAGGTTAAAGATTATGGCTTATCTTCTTAACAATAATGCTGTAAAAGTTCACAATATATCTTTACATTCACTTGTACCTTATGCAATACATATTGTAAAAAGTGCAATCTTTTGAAGATATTTACACAATGACTTTTTACTATTTTCCGTATCACCTCAATATATGACAAGTCATGTATTTAGATATTGTTGGTTTATTAGGTTTCCTAGCGGTTAAATCCGCGACTTTTAAATCCACTGACTTCGTAATAATGCAGGAGCATCCTATATTGATGATTCAAAGTGGATTCTTCCTTCTTGTAAGAGCATTTCCAATCATATTTCATCTCTTCATTTTGAAGAGAATTTCCACTCCAATCATTCTTCAAAGTTCACTTCATAATTAAAGTGTTTTAAAACTCTTAAAATATTTGAAGAGTGGATCTTGACTCTTTATTAATGGACCCTACATAAAATAGTTTTACTTTCTATTTAAATTTTCTTCATTGTATCTATTAATGTTAATTAATTTTTCTGTGTTGTATTATATATATTAATTAAATATATGAGTCTCACTTTTGAAGTATTAAGTAGATAGTAAGGTTAGAGTTGGATATTGTTTAGAGTGGATGGTCTCACAAAAAATAGAGATTATAGATAGTAAGGTTGGAGTTGCTCTAAGAAGGAGAGATCTTACTCCTATTATATGACGGGTTTTAAAGAGTGAGAGGCAACCCAAAACAGACAATATCATTGATCGGTTCACTGGTTGCGATCCTAACATATACACTTACACTGAGGCGATAACTAAAACAAAAGGCTCATGTGTACGTGAAGGATTTGTAACTCATAACTAGGTTTTTCGGATGATAACGATTACGCGAATATCAGAACACACAAACTAAATAAAACCAATCAAATAAGATACTAAATCAAACATAAAGTAATCAAAAATTCTTAAAGATGCTAAATCATGTCCTTAACAAAAAAAAAAAACAATTAAATACAAACTCTAGGATGTAAATGGTAACATATTTATTTGATTCTTTCCAGCGTTTAAGCATACACATTCTTGATAATCTAGAGCTCTGTCATCCCATTGGAAAGGATAAAATTCTCTGATCAGTTTGCCATCTTATTAGCAGCACCCATGGCAAAGAACTCTGTAATAACTTCAAGTGGCATGCCTTTTGTTTCAGGCACTCTAAAGTAAACAAAAAACCACGAAATGGTACACACGACAGCGTAGATTCCAAAAGCGCCCGCGAGCCCAATGGTGGTGAGTAACACTGGAAGCGTGTAAGTGACGATAATGTCCCCGACCCAAAATGTAAGTGCACAAATTGCAATACAAAGACCTCTAACACGAGTAGGAAAGATCTCGGAGCAAAGCGTGTTAGGGATCGGCCCGTAGCCCATCACAAAAGTGCAGAAGTAAACTACAACACTTATGGTGGAGATAACTGCATGAGTAACTGAACCCATTGGAATAATGTTGCTCAAAACTAGCACAATTAGTGATAAGATGAGAATAGGCAGTGTAGACAGAAGCAATGCCCTGCAAAAAATGTTTCATTTTTGTAATGTGAAAGAAATTTTCATTGTTTGAAGTATAGTATAGTAGGAAAGAATTTACCTTCGGCCCGCTACATCTATAAGTCTCATGGCAACACCGATGCTAGGAAGCATCAGTAAAGTTGTGACGCCGCTGATTAGAAACGAAGCTGATTCTGAACCGATGCCCATGCTAGCCAGAAGAAGACCTACCCCGGCTTGTTCAAGAATTTGAGGGGTGTAGTACAAAACCCCGTTTATGCCCGAAAACTGCTGAAGTATTTGGATACCAACACCAACAATCAATGCTTGTTTGATACCGGGCTCAGAAAGCTCGGCCCAACTTGTGCCTTTTTTAGTAGATGGTGGCAGCTTGATCACACCGGACTGGATTGGGTTTTGACCGGTTGCATCATCTAGACAAAGAACTGATCTACTCACAAGAGCCGAGGCTCGAACCGCATCACCATCACCTGCACCAGGGAGTGAAGCAATAGACCCGCGTCTTGATTCACCACCACCTTCTTGGTGCAAGTAGATCCTTTTAAGCCCTCCAGCTTTCTTCCCGTCTTCGGTCTTTCTATAAGCCAACTGCCACCCACCACCAATCCCCATGGCACTAGTCGTCTCGCTAGGTAGCCTTGCATTTAACATACTACTCTTTGAAATAGGAGCAATCATGTCTTTATCTACACCTGTTGAGTTACGCGATAGCAATGGGCTTTTTAGATTATGATCATCTGATTCGTCTCCAGATGAATTCCCCTTTTCATGATTGCTCTCTACATCCCAATTCTCAGGTTTATGTTGTTCTCCATGAAACATGCTTCCAAAATTGGGAAATATCATACTTTTCATGCTTCCTGTTTCGTTTTGCTTCTCATGAACACTTCCGAATAGAGTCACCATGGGATCTACCATGTGTGAAGCCATGCTTCCTTGACGCGAAGCCAAGGCTAAAGAACTCTGACCCCTAACCGGCTTAGCCACCCATGACTGACCCTCTTCTGCACCATATAATTTGATCTCATTTTTCTCTTGAACATGATCTTCACTAAGCTCATTGTCAGCATTGATCACATATTCTTCTACAGATGTTTCACCCCCCACTTCTAGACCTTCAACAAGTAATGCCATTTCACCTGAAAAAAGAAAAAAAAACATAAATTCTGCATTTTGAAAGTGATTATGTGATAATGAAAAATAAAAAGCATGGTAATTTGCTGAGAACTTAAAGTTAATCCATTACTTCAAACATTGATATCATGAATTTAAGAACAAACCTGAGACATCTTCCTTGCCACGAAGTGCCTGCAAGACGATTTTAGCCTCGGCCATCTTACCTTTACTCACCAACCACCTCGGGGATTCAGGCAAGAAAAAAACCGCCAACAAAAAGTACATAATGGAAGGTAAAGAAAGAACTCCGAGCATCAATCTCCAACTGGCGTCAGATTTTAACGACATAAAAAAGACCATAGTGTATGCTAAACACATTCCAATACTACCCGTGAACTGTGGAAGAGTGTTCAATAGTCCCCTAATGTCAGAAGGGGCAGTTTCGGATATATAAAGAGGAACAAGTGTCACAGCCAAACCTATCCCGAATCCATCAAGAAGTCTTGCTACTAGCAAAACATAAACATTTGGAGACCAAAACATTACTAGACCACTTATAAAATAAAAAAATGAAGAAATTACAAGCATTGGACGCCTTCCAATGGCATCTGATACAGCTCCTGAGAATGTAGTGATCACTGTTGCGCCGATTAGTGACATAGCCACGATTAGCCCTTCGACTGTAGGTTGTGTTTCTAAATGGAATTCTTTTTTAATATAAAGAACAGCTCCTGCACCATTGGTTTATGATGAATATTATGGGCTATAAAAACAAAATCTTGAATTTATGTTATTACCATATGTACCTGCTATTGTGGCATTATCCCATCCTTGTAGCATGTTGCCAATTGCTGCAGCAATTGCTACCAAAACAGCCCCCTTCGTCATTTTTCACGAATATACTTTGGAGATTTGAGTTTGGTATGAACATCAACAAGATTTCTTATAGGTGACCAGGCCGATGTACCTTCATGCGCCGGATTGATATGTAAATAATCACACTCATATTAATTTAATTTATATATAGTATTATACATAAGATGGATTTTGAAATGTAGTATAGATACATATTATGTAGTTAGATAATCTTCCTCTAAGAAGGTGTGCCTATTTTCTAAAAAAACGATCACAGCTTGTAATAAAATATACATAAGAAGTGTGTACTTTTGAGACTGCATATTTTATTTCATTTATCGACCAATTTTTTTTACCTTGGATTATTCTAGTCATTTGTTTGGTTTTAAGTTAGAAACCACTTATTTTGACATATCAACATGTACATATTTTCCGAAGACTTGGTTGTCTATTGTGTCATCAGTTGTGATAATACGAAGTTAGTATTAATATTGTAAAAGAACTAATATTTAATTTACTTTAAAGCCATGTAAGAGACATGTTAAAAATTGTAAAGTTAAAATATAATTCATCTAATTATTTATGTATAGTTTGATTAATAATATTAAATTTGAATATAAATAAGCATCCTATTGAATTATACTTAGATGATGTTTACATGATCATTGAAAAAGAATCATTTTGAATGAGTTGAAAACTTTTGTATCACATGTATAAACGAAGAAGCGGGTCAAAACACTTGATATTAAAATGATCCTACGGACTTCAAAAAAGATGTAAATAAAAGCAACAAAGATCTTTAGTATGATTACGTGTATATTATGTTCATATATGCTATAATTAAATAAAGGTGTTTATGTATGGTTGTGTGTATTATACGAAAATCTTACCTTTTGTTGTATTAATCTTTTAGAAGTTATAATTATGTTTGCTTACACACAATAGAAAACTGAGATATTTTTGGTACATAAATATGTTAAATAAAATGTTTAAGATTTTATTCCATAAAAATATATTATCAAGTAATATACATAGTAAAATATTTAAGGGCAAATGTTAGGTGATGCTAACACCGTACAACTTAAATATCTTATCTATACATAAATAATAGATTGATAAGCTAAAATTAAAATCAAATGACTAATTTACCCTTCAATCAAGTTAGGTTCCACTATCATAACTTAATATTTCGTTAGTTGTATACTTTTATACTTTATGGTGTCATTTGTAATATTATTTTATTTATACATTGTACAAAACTAAATGTATTATTTTCGTATCTCTATTAACTTATTAAATTACTCAAATCAAATTTCAGTTTTTACTTTACTTTCTCTTCCCATGTGAAATTTCCTACTTACATAATCTTACGTGCTTAACACGTTTACTTATACTTTTCATTTTAGAGTTTTATGTGATCTAGTTTGACCTAAAAGCAGATTTACTATTCGTAGTAATAACAAAACAAAAGAACGATAATGACAATGAAACTATAAATTATGTAATGATATAAATTGAAGGTGAAAAAAAATATGTTTATGGATGGAAATTAAAAAATGAGCAAATACAATTTATATTAATTAAAGGGTGAAAAATAAAAAATTGTAAGGATAATGAGGTAAAATATATTCTTATATAAATTGAAGGTCAAAAATAAAAATATGTTTATAAGTGAAAATTAAATAATGAAGAGAAAATACAATTTATTTAAATTGAAGGTGAAAAATAAAAAATTGTGAGGGGCTAAAATAAAAATTAAAATGAATAGTGTTTTTTTTTGTGTGAATTGATTATAAGGTGTAATATGAATCTTTTCTTGGATAGCAAAATGAGATATGATGCTTCGAACTCTTTTGCATTCTCTATGAAAGCTAAAAGCAATATATTGCATATCCTAAAAACTACAGTATTTGGCAATGTAAAATACATAAAAACATAAAAATTAAACAAAGATTTCAACAATTTTAGTAATAAATCAATGAGAAGAAGTAGAATCAAACGATCCAACATGTTAGTGAAGACCAATCACGTGAAAGAGCTAAACATTTCATACGCAAGATAAGTGTGTGTGTGTAATCTATACAAATAAACATTGTACACTCAATAAAAATAGAGCATTATTCATTAATAGATATAATCACAAAAGGGTACCTTAAAGACAGGTGAATGAAGGATTGAGTGAGGTGTCTAAAGCATTCTTATGATGGTTTTCACAAGATCAATCTTTATAGGGTCTTTAAAACTGCATGAAACTCACCTGTAAATAGCCATATTTAAACAAATACACCTAAAGATTCAAGAATGGAGTAGTAATGCAGGCAGTAAGGCACATGTCGGAGAAGGCCCATCGCACATCTACCCACATGATCATAAAGAAACAGGCAAAATCAGAAAATTTGGTATGAAAATTTGTGTGTTTTTTTTTTTTGTGCGAGTGTTAAGAGTTAAAAGAGAGAAAGACGGGGGAGAAGAAGAGGGATGATACGTATGATTCCTGGTCATAACAAATACCAGTTCTTGAGGGTTGATGAGACCTCCTACATTTTCATACAGAGATCCTAAATTTAATGATATTTCTCCCATAAACATGGAAATGGAAAGGTGTCACATCGATCCTATTGGGAATTAATATCAAATTAATGTCCAATTTAAGGATACTTCTCCGTTAACATTGGGTATGTAATTTTGAAAATTATTATTATTATTTTTGAAATAAAACGAGTATGTATTTTATGATCTATCATTTAAAACATATGTAATTGTTACTGTCTCCATTAACTGTCATGTTAGTATCATTATCTAGTCAGTAATGATCTGTAATCACTAGACACATTACTATCATTACCGAACACACGAACAATTATTTATATATGTTAAATTATATTGGTTGAAAAGAAATAAAGTAAAAAAATGGTTAACGAGCCTTCCGGCTTGTGACCGGAACGACGAGCAAACCGGTCATGAGCAAATAACGGAGGTTTGGCAATAGATATATCGAGGTTTGTGCCTCTTTATTTGTTGAGGTGCTCGTGATTGACCCTATAACGATATGATAGCGGGAGCTAGGGGTGTTCATTTCCGGATATCGGGATTTTCGGATATCCGAATTTCGGATATCCGAAATTTTCGGATAGTGTATTACGTTATCCGATATCCGTATCCGAAATTTTGGATACG
This sequence comes from Pulicaria dysenterica, assembly GCA_947179395.2. Lineage (NCBI taxonomy): Eukaryota > Viridiplantae > Streptophyta > Magnoliopsida > Asterales > Asteraceae > Pulicaria > Pulicaria dysenterica. The sequence continues at coordinate 74,667,633 of OX359290.1, read as the reverse complement.
GATATCGGATAATCCGAAATATCCGAATCAGTAAACAAAAAACCAAAAAAATACACCATTCTTTATAATAAGTATGCAATCGTCCACTGTGTATTAAAGTCTACATACTCAATAGTCAATAACTCTGAATTGCAGCTTTCCCCTTTAAACAAACACAAACAGAAGGTTTACAAATTAGCGACATGGAAATACAAGCTTCTAAAATTGCAACTTAAATCATTTACATAAATAGTTCAACAAATAAGAAACTGACATATAATAAGATAACAATACACATTCAAAAATTCAAAATGGAATATTATTTGAGACTAGTTCCAAAATCCAAACTTACAATTGAGAAATTCAGAATTCGGAACAGAACTTGTAGAATGTTTGAAGGAATCGATATGAATGAAAAGGTTTGTGTCTAACCCTTTAATCGGTGTTTTCTCATTTCGGTAAGCGCCGACCACCGAGTCGCCGACTGCCTATCACGCTGCCTGATCGGACTCGTACACGCCCGTCGTTGCTGTTGTGGCCGGTGTACATCGGAGTGTTGCTGAGAGGGTTGTGGCCTGTGGGGGTAACTAATAACTAACTAGGGCTTACCAGACTTATTACTTTATTAGGGTTACAAGTTATTAGGAGATTATATAATATATAAATTATTTATTTATTTTTAAAAAATTTCGGATATTTCGAATATCCGAATATCAGAATTTTGGGGAAAATGCTATCCGAATCCGAATCCGAAAATTCGGATATTCGATTTTCGGATATCCGAAAATCCGGATATCCGAATTTTCGGATAATTTCGGATCGGATTTTTCGGATTATCGGATACGGATATTTTTGAACACCCCTAGCGGGAGCTCATATTGTCTTATTTTCTCATTCCCGAATCACATTTAAAGCGCTAATCACTCTCATAGATATGTAAAATAATGAAAACTTTATACATACATTAATTTCTATTTCTAGAGTTTAAGTATACAACATAAAACCCTAATGATCAAATAATATATATAATACCTAAACAAATAGTTTAACAACTTAACTTATGAATTTACTAAAATTATAATAAATTCATAAACCAAACAAATAAGTTACCTAAACAACTCTTAATACACTACTAGAAAATTCCATATTTGCGACGGCAAAATCCGTCGCTATTTGCGGTTTGCGACGGATTTCGTCCGTCGCTAATACTTTCCTCGCTAACGGTTTGTGTCGATTTTTTGAGACGGTTTACATCCCTTTGCGACAGAATATAGCTAGTGATTTAATAAAAGGCTTATGTAAATTAACACGAAACCAATTAACAACACTCTATTTTGGTTATTATCATACTCCAAAACAATCATAAATCTCATGCAGACTGTAACGCCACCCCTAACGAGCTTAAAATTAGAGTAATTTAAACTTTTTAAACAACGATTATCAAAAGCGTGCAGCGGAATTAAACACCAATTACAAAAGCAACGTTGATTAACTCGGCTAATTAATTACATCAAAAGTTAAGCCAAGTTTGTTATCTACAAGCGTTACCTACTAGTTTCCGATCATCGGATCCATACATATAACGACGTGTTCCCCAAAAGGTATTTACAACAAAAACTACCATCAGTCCCGCCTCACCAGACATCTAGCGTCAACCTGCGAAAAAGATAAATCTTGCACCGTTAGCTACAACTAGCTAGTGAGCACCAATTACACATAAGCATCAACAAGCAGACTATCATGTATCAGAACAGCACACAGGGCTATCCTATCATATTGCGGCGAGCCAAACGTGTCAGCAGGAGTCGTATATTGCAGGGGAGCCAACCCCGCTCAACAACCCAACAACAGTCCACGTGGTACACCATATCTTTCATGCTGGTTCCAATCTATCAAGGAACCCAGTTCCATAGAGGAACGACGGCCTGCAGAGCCCTACCCAAGTGTATACTACTTGAGTACCGTTAGTTCCCCAATCCGTAGTCCCTAAGGACTCTGGGAACCCAGCCAGATACTAACACCCGTCTACCTGACTGACCTCCGTGTTCTCCCGTTCAGTGTCCGGACATAACTTCATAAACAAATAGCTGATCTAATAAGGATCCAGTTCATGCGCACATATAATCACAACAATATCTTTCATATCAATAATAAGCATGCTTGTACAACTCTATCATGAATTACCTCATGTCTTACATATCAATGCACCAATCACGTGTCAACATGTACCACAGATAACTTACCTATTGAGACTCATGGGAAACCGGTACTCACCTCGAGATTACAGGATGCAGATATGCAATCGAGAATCCTAAGAGCACACAGAATCGTCCGAATCACCTAACACATTAGGTTCAGGCTTAGACACCAATTAACAACACTTAACACCACTTAAAACATAAGGCTACAAGGCTGTCAACACAACAGCACAGCATGGCGATCGCAAAGGCTTATCCATGCGATCGCAAGGGATCTTCATGCGACCGCAAGGGCCCTGCCCAAACCACCCCAGCTTACGATCGTATGGCTTAGCCATACGACCGCAAGGGTGGTATCAAGGGGGCTTACGATCGCAAGTTATGTACCTACGACCGCAAGTTATGTTTCTTTCGTCCTTAGACGGTAATTCACGATACCAATCCCATACGATCGCATGACCCATGCATACGATCGCAAAGTACACCAATACAGCATGCGACCGCAAGGACTTCTCATACGATCGCATGGACTACACAACATGCTTGCGATCGCATAGCTACCCCATGCGATCGCATGGACACCAGTTACAGAGCGTTCTTGCTCTGTTCGAACACAGCAACCATTTCTCGCGTTTTTGACTCCAAAACCCAACTTGAATCCGTATTCAAGCGTTTTTACACGATCTCTAACATATGTAGGAACTTATCAACATGATTTGGACAAGAAATCAACACAACAACACATCTAAATCTTCCATTTTGACACCACACCCTTATGAACACCAAACTAGATTTTAAACAATAAAACTTACAAAGATGATGATCTCAAGCTCTAAGAACAGATTTAGCACTTGATTCCAGCCTCTAGACTTGGTTTCCTTCTTCAATCCAACAAGAACTTGTATGTGTTTTGGTTTATACGTACGTAGGAGTGTGTATGTAGTGTGTATGTGTTTTTCTAATTCCCAAGGGATAAGAAAGAAGCCAAAGGCCGACTTAAGTTGCCTAATACCCCACACGGGTATTTTGTTCTCCTATTGTTGGTCCCTTGTATGAGAGAGTAACAACAAGCAACAGTGTGTAAAAGGGGGGTTGAATACACTTTCTGCGGAAATTGAACAAATCAAAGAAAAGTGTTACACACAGTATATCAAACTACAATCAATCAAATGCTTTTATTAATCAGAAGATGATTACAATGCTTTGAATAAGAAGATGATTACAATGACTATCAAGTAAGCAACTCTTGATATATAATCACCTAATATAAATCTCTCAATTCTCTCAAACTTAAATATCTATAATTAACATATAATTATAGATACCGACGACTCTCTAAACAGGATTTTCACAGATTGAATCAACACATGATTACTTACCAATATCACAACTGATGTGATTAATTCGAACACACAAACTTCTTTGGCAATCTGTGATTAAATCTTGATACTGAATCAAGACTCGTAACACATACGATGAGGTGAGGTTTGGCTCTGCAACACTTAGTAGTTATCGAATCAAAGTCGTACTGAGTCGTACCTCTAAACTTATCAGGAGATAAGTATTTATAATCCTGTTGCTACGGTTCCTAACAAACTAGACTTAGCGTAATTCACTAACTAACTTTCGGATAAACCGGAATCTTGAATCTTGAATCTTTTTATCTTGAGTCTTCAATCTTCAATCTTGATTCTGGAGTCTTCTTATCCGTGCCGTAGATATAGAGAGTTAAAACAGAATTTAAAACACATTTAAATTCTCTTGGACTGACTTCTTTAGTCAGGCTGAGTTACTCAGCTTGAAACTCATCAAGCTGAGTTCTTCGAGAACAAATCTGAATTCATACATGAACTAACACGTACATTGATAAACTCATTCTTAGAAGTCTAACTTAGTTGACTAAAACATATTTAGCAACTCTGTCGAGTTGACTCTGCTTTCGAGCTGAGTCACTAAGCTTGAAACACATCAAGCTGAATACTCGATATATACCTTATGTGACATACACAGATTATTAAACATATTAATAAACAAGCTAAGGTATAATATAAACTGATCAACATATGCTCAGCTTATATTCAGCTTATACTCAGTCTGAATCACTCTAAGTGTTCAGTCTGACCAAGCTTTATAATTCTGTTTAAATTATATGTAGAACTCATCTTACAAACTTAAATTTGTCTTATCAAATTCAAACTGATGAGATCATTTTCCCAACACCTATTCAACTTAAAACACCACTTAGGGTTATCCGTTTCAACTAACGGAGATATTTTTGGAACCATTATCCAAAACCGTTCAACTATTTGTCTAACTGGTCAACTTATGACACTTTTTACATTACTACATTTTTATCCACATTTAACACCAGTTAGCACCAATTCACGTTTAAAACACCAATTAATATTTAGGACACCATTTAACAACATGGATACTACAGTTTACAACAAAACACCAGTTAATGTCAACGTACAACTATTCAAACTACAGTTACAACAGTTTACAACTAGACCCCATTCGGGGGTGTTACACATACGTAGGCACTTAGCTAGACAGCTAGTTCTTATTTCACGTGCTGTAACTATTGATCCCATCATGTATTCAATTTAAAGCCTTTAATCCTCTACTAATATTGCTAAGAATTACCGTTTTTTATGGTTTTTAAAAATAATTTAATAATAAACATCAACACCTAAAAAAATATTTAACATCATCTATAAACTCCATTTGCATCATCTGCTTCCAAAAAAAAATTACATTATCATCTATTGACATTATTCAAGATTATTAAGAGTATACTTTACCAAAAATATATGTCACCAAATTGGTTAAAGTTTGATGTCCAATTCTCACCGCAAAGATATAGTCATTTAACTTAAAAGAAATAATATAAGTCACGTAGTTGGTAAATTTTAATTTGAATATATAACTCAAACTGTGCAAGTAGGGTTATCCAATACTAACCATAACAAGTTGTAATTGTTTGCCAAACTAAGTATTATTAATATGTGTGTAACGCGACGGATAGATATAATTCCTACTTGATGATATGTCCATTTTTTATAACGCACTACAACAAACATGCCATTTTTTGACGGCAAAATCCGTCAGAAATCCCTTGGAAAACGGTGTTTAATGACGGATTACCGACGGAATATGTTCGCCAGAAAAAGGGGCCTCACTAATCCGTTTATGACGGATTTTACCGATGGATTACTGATGAACCTAATTTCCTAAAAATTTGACGGACTTTGTGACAGATTTGCGACGGAAATTGTGATACAATTTCAACGGATTTCCGACGACAAATTTCCCACGTATTTTGCGACGGTTTTTCGACTGATTTCTGACGAAATGGCTCGTACACAAAATATTCAAAATACGTTACAAGTTTTAAAACAGTGTTTTTAAGCGTCATACACAAACATCTAATGGTGATTAAGAAGAGGGTGGTGGAGACGGAGGTTGATAGTTCATGAACTTCATCAACCCGGAATTCTTTTTGTTCAATTCTCTCCTTATCACGTCAGCATTTTCTCTATTCTCTCTTTGAAGTCGCTCTTCACGCTCTCTCATCTCCGCCCTCTCCCTCTCTCTTTCTTCTTGTATGCTCTCCTTTTCTCCCGCTCTTTCTTCTTGTATCTTTTCCAACCTATGTGTTAACCTTTGCATCTACGAAACATTGAAATGTACACATAATTGCATAAATTAGTTGTTTCAATATTCTTGGCTTTACACACATAATTGCAAAAATCAGTTGTATCAATATTCTTGGCTTTACACGACTCTTTATTGATCAAAATATATATTTGGGATTGTTTGAGCCGTTTATATACTATCTTTGGGATAAACATGTTATTTCCGATACACGTATGTCATTTTTAGTAACACTTATAAAATGTCAGCATTAAATCACAAGAGTTATTGACTTGCAATGGAAAATAAGTAGCATATATAATAAAAGGTATTCAAAATCTTACAATCTCGATCGAAAACCCCAACACAAAAAACAATAAACTACAAAAACAACAGAGACTATAACAAAGTTATTCTTGCTACTGAAAGTTTAATCATAGATGTTTCCAATTGCTAATGATATCAAGTTGGTTGTACTATAGGTGTTCAAAGTTGAAACTACAATGTCTTTATCTAACAGATTTGCGACGGATCGACTTTGCGACGGATTTTTGACAGAATTTTCTAACTGAATTCAGACAACATTCTTTCCCGCAGACTTATTGCTGATCCATCGGTTATTTCTATAGTTTCCGACAGATTTCCGACTAAGTGTTATACGACGCAAATTGGTCGGAAATCCATCGTTAATCCGTCAGTAAAGTTGTTATATATTGTAAAAATAATCACATCTATAGATTTAGAATTTAGAAATTATAAAATCCTGTTAGCAGCATAGCTAACATGTAATCTGGAGAGAGATGATTTATACACAGTAAAATTTTGCCTTAAAAGTAATTGTTTTGGAAACAATGTCTTTAAACAAGTGAATGAAAATAATAATTCACAAGTTTACAAGGACAAAAATGTATTACAAAGGGGTAAGGTAACCTAACTCAAAGTTTAACTTTTTAAAGTTATATATGAAATTCCTAGTATTTAGCATGATTTGCATACTTAAACCCCCTCATATATCTTTGTAGATGAAAATTTTGTATATAAAATTCATCAATTATCTAAGCTTTATTAGTAAAAGTATAACATTTAAAAATGTAAAAAATTATAAACAAGCATGAAAATTTTTGCTTCAATTTTGCATTTGAAAGTGATAAAATTGAAGTCAAAGCAACATATTTATTATTGAACAAATTATCTAATTATATCATCTATCATTTTGCAGGAATATGATTTGACATAATGAACAGTAATCCTTACTATTGTAATTATATATTTTATGTAGGAAGCAAATCCAAATCAACTAATCCGGGGCAGTGGTTAAGGCCCTCACGCAAACCCACAAGATGGTGGTTCGAGTCTCACCTAACATTTTTTTTTTATAAAGTGTTATCCGCTTCCCATGTGGCCATGTTTACTTATGGTGTAACACCGCTTTTTTTTTAAAGATTTTCACTAGGGAAGCGAATAAACAAACATAAACCTATTCACATAGGTATTATAAAATAACCAACGACCGACACAAAAGATCAGTATATCAATGGCCAGTGTTACATAATTACAACAGGCTCTTTAATCAAAAATATATCAGAGTATCGTTCAGACATTCCAAAAAACAACCAAAAGCTCTCAGCTAAACAGCAGGACTTACCACGACCTGCAAAATGGAGTTTAATGTGAGGTATTAGCTCAAAGCTAAGAAAACGAAAGTTTAACAAACGAAAAGCATCAGAAACAACAAGCAATGATACTACAACATCAGATAAGCAAGTATCTCAGAGGACCGGCGGTTCGGCCTGTAACGCCACCTCTAACGGGCTTAAAATTAGAGTTAATTTAAACTTTTTAAACAACGATTATCAAAAGTGTTGCAGCGGAAATAAACATCAATTACAAAAGCAACGTTGTTTGACTCGGCTAATTAATTACACCAAAAATTAAGCCAAGTTCGTTATCTACAAGCGTTACCTACAAGTTTTCTGACCATCGGATCCATACATATAACAACATGTTCCCCAAAAGGTATTTACAACAAAAAAACTACCACCAGTCCCGCCTCACCAAGCATCTAGCATCAACCTGCGAAAAAGATAAATCTTGCACCGTTAGCTACAACTAGCTAGTGAGCACCAATTACACAAAAGCATCAATAAGCAGGCTATCATGTATCAGAACAGCACACAAGGCTATCCTATCATATTGCGGCGAGCCAAATGTGTCAGCAGGAGTCGTATATTGCAGGGGAGCCAACCCCGCTCAACAACCCAACAACAGTCCACGTGGTACACCATGTCTTTCATGCTGGTTCCAATCTATCAAGGAACCAGTCCCATAGAGGAACGACGGCCTGCAGAGCCATACCCAAGTGTATACTACTTGAGTACCGTTAGTTCCCCAATCCGTAGTCCCTAAGGACCCTGGGAACCCAGCCAGATACTAACACCCGCCTACCTGACTGACCTCCGTGTGCTCCAGTTCAGTGTCCGGACATAACTTCATAAACAAATAGCTGATCCAATAAGGATCCAGTTCATGCGCGCATATAATCACAACAATATCTTTCATATCAATAATAAGCATGCTTGTACAACTCTATCATAACATACCTCCATTTTCACGTATCAACACACCAATCACATGTCAACAAGTACCACATATAACTTACCTACTGAGACTCATGGGAAACCGGTACTCACCTCGAGATTACAGGAGGCAGATATGCAATCGGGAATCCCAAGAGCACACAGAATCATCCGAGTCACCTAACACCCATAAACATAGACAAACACCCCTTAGTATACACTACATTAGACTACACTAACAACTGTCTCAACAAAAGGTCAACATGGCTTCTGACAGCCTCCTACGGCCGTAGGAACATGTTCCTACGCCCGCAGGACAACTTTCCAACACATACTACGGCTGTAGTATATATACACTACGCCCGTAGAAGTTCTTGCCAAGGAACCATGATCTACGGCCGTAGTAACCATATCCTACGCCCGTAGTAGGTATCCTTTGGGTAACTACGGCCGTAGGTTATGTACCCACGCCCGTAGTCTTGTTTCCATCACCCGTGGGTGGTAATCCTCTTAAACACGACACTACGGCCGTAGCAACCATTTCCTACGACCGTAGTAATATAAACAACACCCTACGGCCGTATCAACATCATACTACGCCCGTAGGAACAACAATTACAGTGTGTTCTTGCTCTGTTCGAGCACAGCTACGGTTTTTACCCATTTTGGACTCAAAATCGACTTGAATCCGTATTCAAGTGTTTTTACAAGTTTTCTAACATATACACAAACTTACTAACACCATTTAGACACAAAATCAACTCCACAACCCATATGAATCTATCAAATTTGGTCTTTCTCTACCAAAACCCACAAACATGGGTCAAAGCTTAAAACACTTACAAAGATGGCGATTAAGGCTAGATTTATCCCAAAATCAACTATAGGAACTTCAATCAACAGCTTGCTCCACGATTTCTTCCTCAAAGGCACAAGAGTTTGTGTGTGGTTTTGTTTGCACGTACGTAAATGTGTATGTAGTGTGTGTAAGTGTGTTTTTTTAGCTTATCCAGTAAAGAAGAAAGAGTCTATAGGCCGACTTAAGCGCCTACTACCCCCCTCTCGGGTATTTCGTTCTCCTATTCAACCTAAAACACAACTTAGGGTTATCCGTTTCAACTAACGGAGATATTTTTTGAACCCTTATCCAAAACCGTTCAACTATTTGTCTATCAGGTCAACTTATGACACTTTTCATAATACTACATTTTTATCCACATTTTACACCAGTTAGCACCATTTAACACCAATTAGCACCAATTCACGTTTAAAACACCAATTAACATTTAGGACACCATTTAACAACATTTATACTATAGTTAGCAACAAAACACCAATTAAAGTCAACGTACAACTATTTGAGCTACAGTTACAACAGTTTACAACTAGGCCCCATTTTGGGGTGTTACACGGCCGAACCTACAACCAAATGCTGGCCTAGCATAGGTTTACCAATAGCCCACTTGTCATTCTCACAAGTAAAATCCCTTAAGATGCAACAAATGCATCAAAAGATCAAGTAGTGAGCCGATGACAAAATAAGCCCAACCTACCTGACATGGCTAACCCCATCTAAACAACCCTGGTCAACATATAGTTGTTTACAATTACAAAGTATACACATAGCACCAGCAGATCAATTACTAGGCTACACAGTCTATCAAGGCATAAAACAGTATAAACTGTTGCAACCATAACCATTAAAACTAATACAGTTCGTAAGTTAAAGTCCACTCACCTGTGTCCTCCAAACACCAAGCTCAGTTGTCTAATGTCACTAAGGCTTCGGATCCCATCAACACAAGCCGATTAGTGACTCAAACCCTAATTAACTCAATAAATCAAGTAACTTATCAGACGGATCATAGCTTAATCGTTACGCAAAACATATACAACTAACATGAAAAAATTCAAAACCATCTAGGATAACCATTTAAGTCATAAGCAACATGTATTAGTCCATGAAGCACGTATATGGTTCAACTATATCAATTTAACTCACTAAAGGGTCAAAACCAACCCGTTAGGTTTAATACATCCAAACTATTTGCAATACATGTTCAACACTTTAAGATCACTATATATAATATTAAAAACATGTAAGAAACAGCGGAACACGCATACAAGTCACGTAAGTCCGTTTCTCGCAATTAAAGTAGGTGTTTATCAGTAATAAATCAATAATTAATTCAAAACCTTTCCTACACATAAATCATCATCATAAACATCCTTTATATACCATATAAACATACATATAACTACTACTAACAATATACATCAGCACACAGGTTAATGAACAACAAAGAAACGCGAAACAGTAGCAACAAGAAAAACGCGTCGCGTTTATTTCCTTCGGACGTGTCACGTTCGCCACGACTCAGTATGTGAAGACCTGTTTGTTGCGTATTCTGTCCAGCCCACAATCATCCATAACAATTCGATTTGTAGCAGCAATATGGATCAAAAACAAATTCAAAACACTTTATAACTTCAAGTAACATACTAGAAATAACAAAACATCTTTCTAATCATCAAAGTATGAATTCTAATCTTCAAATTCATTGTCTAAAACTCCATTTATGGGTTATAAGCTCAACTTTATCAAACATACAGAAATTAACATGTTTTTCTACTCTAAATCAGTATATAATACACCATGAACTTATAAGAACATCTACACAATCCGAATTGGGCATAAACCCATTGAATCACTAACCCTATAAATCAAAGAAGCATGTTTTTTACAAGAACAAGTAAAGAGATTATGAAGAACAATCTAAGAAACATAAACTTACTTTGATTCAGCAAAAATCCACACAAAACAGAGATTAAAGAGATGGTTTGGTTGTTCTTGGCTTTCTTCTCCACAAAGGATTCAAGTAAAGACACAAAGAGATGAAATTTGACTTTTCAAGAGTCAAACAGAAAACATAAGTCGGCTGAAGCAATTTAAAACATATACACAGTATAAAAAATTGTTATCCTGCATACAGAAACCTAATTAAAGCGGTCTTATTCAGTTAATTAACACGCAACGAGGTATTATTCGGGACCCTCGTGTGTAAAAACGAATCATATGGTCCAACTAACATATAAAAATATTAAACTAATATTTTTACCTCTTACCTCGCGGTCCAATTAAATATCAAGTCATCATCAAACAATTAAATAATAAATAGCAATTAAATAAACAAATAAATATAAACAACTAATATAAATAATATAAATACTTACCACCACCACGAAACGACCGGATCCTAAACGCGGGTGTTACATACGCAACTGAATTTCTGAACATGGATTAATACATAAAAGTAAAATTCATCTTAATAGCCTTATTTTACTTTTTTTTTGTAAGTTTCTTCTATGTTATACAGTAGTACATCCTTTATGTTAATTGATTTTTTGATGAAAGAGTACTTTTAATTATTATTATTATTATTATTATTATTATTATTATTATTACACAATCAAATTTCTATATAATTTGTTTTCCTCTTATAGCTTTTAACATATAAATGTTCTATAAATACATATTTATGATCATCTTATTTTTATCTAAAAATAATATAAATTTAATTATTAATCCAGAAATATGTTTTTCAACATTGCAGTTCTAAACAAATTTATTTTGATAAAAAACTATCATATTATGTTATAGGGCGGTACTATTCATACACCACCCAATCCTTAATTTTTGCTAATCATACACCCCCCTCACTAATTAATAATATAAAATTCTTAATTATCATAATCATTACCTAATAATTATGTGGGACCCACCAATTGTCAAATCAAACTTAACATCAAAATTATATTTTCAAGATTTTCTTAATTTTTTAATATTGTGAGGCCCACTTTTCTTTATGGGAGCTGATTCGTACACAACATATTTTAGCCATACACAACAAGATACAAACATTTACTGCACATGGTACAAGTTGATGTTGCACAGAATTGTTGTGTATGACTACTTTTGTTGTGTAAGGATCACCTCCCTTTCTTTATTCATACACCCCCCCTCTTATCACATCATATTTTTTTTAGAATCATACCATATTTAATTTTTTAATCATGTGGGATCCACTTTTTCTTTATTCATACACCCCCCCTTTTCACATTACTTTTTTTTTGTTTTTTTCCCAATAATCAACATATATAGGTCTACACATCCCTTTTTTTATTTTTTTCACATCACTTTTCATATAAATATACCTGCATAGCAGATGAATACTTGAACCAATTTTAGTCTTTGGACGTTGAATTCAATTAGTGTGAAGATCATTTTTGAAGATGTCAGGTTTGATGATATTGTAGTTGATAATACTCCAGACTTCACTGCTACAGAGGTAATTTTATGAGCTATTTTTCATTCTTATTTAGAGTTACATACTTTTATCTATTAATTACTGTATATTTTTTTTGTAGGATTTCCCTACTCCTGAAGAAAATCACGCTATCACGATCGCATTTGTGCATAATAACCATTTTATTAAAGTGGATTTACAGGCAGGGCACCCAATGCCGGATGTTTCGGGGTTCAATCTGTCCAAAAAAAGCAGAAAAAAAGAAAGTGAATGGGTTAAAATGTATAAGGATCGGTTAATTGCGTATAAGGAACTGTACCGTAATATTGATCTTAATGTTGTAGCATTGGAGTGACATAATGTAATTTAAACGGTTCTTACATTCATGGTATATATTTGTGTGAAATCATAAATTAAGACTATTATATTCCCTAAAAATTATATCACATCAAACTAAAATATAAATTTGTGTCAAATCATAAATCTAAATCATTAGTTAAATCTTGAAAAGAAATCATAATGATTAACTAATGATTGGGTTAATTAAGGAGTCATTAGACGGGGGTGTATGATTAGCAAATTGGGGGGGTGTATGAATAGAAACGGCCAATGTTATAATTTATTTTAAAATGTAGATAAAAATATGTCCGTTTCAAATATATATTTAAATTTGCACCGGTCACTGTACATTAATATTAATAAGAGAGAAACAAATAATACATAAAATTAAAATTTTAAGTCCTTTGACAAAGTGGTAAATACAACGTTTAATCTCCTTTTTTTTTACTTTTGTCCTTTTTTTAGAACTTACTAATACTATTACTTTTAGAGATATGACCCTATAATATTCTATAGAAGAAAAATAAAATCAAATGCTTTACCCAAAATTTTGTAAAAGTATAAACACTAACTTTCATCATTATTCTATTAAAATATTTTAGTTTATATATTTTGTTTTATATATGACAAACAATTCGTCCTTTAGCAAAATGATTGTTTATATTGACATTAGTGATTAACATTGTAGTTAAAATTCTTAAACCTTTTAGATTATTATTTATAGAGTCTTTTAGACACATTTAATAAAAAATAAAGCACTACAAAAAATATGTCATTTATCCACACTTCATATAAAGCGTGTAAAAATTTTAAGTGTTGTCGCGCTTATATGTGTGAAAAATAGTTTGGAGAATAAAGATTGTTAAGAAAAATAAATAACTTAACATTTATAGACGTGTACATTTGCTTTTAAAAATCCACGCTTTTAAATATGTGAATTTTGTAATATATACATGATTATAAAAGTTCACATTTAAAAGCGTGGACTTTTGTAACTACAGAATTATTTTCATATTTTTAACGCTTAGAAGTGCGAACATTTAGATAATTTGTCCACACTAATAAATGTGAATTTTGACTTCAATATTCACACTTTCAAATGTTAAGATTTGTTAGAAATTAGTAACAGCCATTTTTTCCACGCTTGATCGTAATTCTTCACGGTTTTAAATGTATTAATATCTATATCTATACTACTATATTAAGCATACAACATTCTCTCTCCTCTAAAAATTAAGAGTTCTAAATTTTCAATCAAAACTCAATCTCCACCCTTAATTTTATTTACATTAATCTCATCCATCAATTCATTAAACATTATATCTTATCTCCTTTAACAAATAAATATTTTAATTACAACTGATTATAGTTTATTTTCTCTAAAAATATACATTTTAATTTATTTTAAATAATACTTATAATCTTCAAATTCAACATATAATATTAGTATTATTTAACTAACTCGTATGATTTTTAAGTAAAAGTGTATAAACAATATTACCCCACTACTAAATAAAAGTTTCATATAACATAAATTCGATGAATATATAATACTATTTTATTATTTCAATTATATTGTAACGTTCAGACTTCATTCCTAAGCATTATTGCCTCCTCCATACTCGCCACCACAAATATTCACTATAATTATTCTTTAATTTCCGCCGCCGCATTGCGCGGGTACCTTACTAGTTAATAAAAAAGTGTGGATAATTAGCATCTCTTTTTTAGTGAAGTAAATAATATAAATCCAGAGTTAACGAAATAGAATTTTATCCGCCATAAAACGCGGGTGATACTTACTCGTTTTTCATATTTCTAAGCATATAAGTTTTGAAAAGTGTTCTAAACATATAAAAGTCAAACTCTTTAGGTTGAATTTTCTAACTCTTTATTCATTACTAAATTTACACATTTAAAAAAAATATGTTCTCTTAAAATTAACTTTGCACATTTATAAATGTAAGGTTTTTATTATTTCTAACAAAATATATATTTAAACTATTTTTCAAATTAATAAGTATGACAACTTTCAAAAAGTTTACACGCTTTAAGCTTGGAGAAATAACATTTTTATTGTAGTGTTTTTTTACTAGAGTTTTCGCACAAGAAATTTATATTAGAAACCGGTTTATGCACAAGAAATCGCATGCTAAAATTCGGTTTGGTTGGAGCTTCTTTTATGCTTGCAAACCTGTTTCACATACATTGGTCTAAATTACAATTTTCAAAATTGTCGCTCAACAACGTTCTCTAAATGAGGGTCTAGAAGATCCTGCATGTAGTAGTTATTAGTGTTTTACCTATTTCAGTGATACGTAAATGTAACAACACTTAAGTTACATACTATTATCAAAGGGCCTTTGACTTTGCAGTATGAAGAAGTGTTAAGATGTTTCTCCCTCGATGTTAAAGATCAAGTCCTGTTATAAGCATATGTGGTTTAGATAAGTATGTGTATTTGTTCTTAAAAAAAATTTACCTACTAGCTACTAGTATCACATATCATCTCCCTTCCTCTAATAAATTAATGCCACATAACATGTACAAAAGAAAACATAACCACACTTCTTAACAGTTTAATGTAAGCTATGACTTCTTCTTTTCCTTATTTAAGAGCCAATAGTCAACATGAACCTTTATACCAGCACTGCATGTCAATAATACGTACAAAAACTATCATCTACATATGTAATAAATCCTAATTGAAAGTTTTGCACCAAGTAAATTTTGGACCTCACAGAAAGGCTAATTAGGCAATCACATAGTCAAGTCCTTGACGCTTGCGTTTGTTAAATCTTAAAAAGAAGAAAATGCGAGTCCAAGATTTCTTGTGTTTGGCGGGTTTTGCCTTCGAATCCTTCTTTTCATGAACTTCACTCATGTACCGAACAACAGCCTGTAGAAGAAAAAAAGTAGAGAAATTTCTTAACTAAGCAAAAAATTCAATGCTATTTGTGTTTACAAAAAGATGAAAGTTATGATTCACCTGCGCGCCTTTGTCAATGATATTACGCAGTGGTAATTCCAAAGGATTCCCTTCAACTTTTAACAAACGTAACTTCGATAACATCCTAAACGAATCTGGAAGGACTCGTATTTGGTTATTGCTCATGTCCAACTCTTCTAAAAGCTCAAGGTTTCCAATGGATCTTGGTAGGGATGTTAGATCAGCAAAGTTGTTGCTAACATCAATCTTTATGAGGGTTGTGGCAAAACACAAGCTCTCAGGCACTGAATCAAGCTCGTTGAAACTTACATCAAGATGTTGAATGTTTTTCAATGAAGACATGGTGGTTGGTAATCTGCTGATGTTGTTATAGCGAACAGATAGTTTCTCCAATGATTCGATTCTTCCTACAGCTTCTGGTAAGGCTTTAAGCTTGTTATAGTCTGCAAGGAGCTCTTTGAGTGATAAACAGTGACCAATAGCATGAGGGAGTTCTTCAATTTCGTTAGTCTCAATGTTTAGTTTTTGTAGGTTCACAAGTGAACCGATTGAATCAGGAAGAACTGAGAGGTTGTTTGAACTTGAATCAAGTTCTTGAAGGCGGATTAATCTACCCAAGGTGGCAGGTAGAGATGTTAACAGGTTTCCATGTAGATCAAGATGGATCAAGTTAAGAAGATTCCCTAGAGATTCTGGGAGTTCCATAATTTTGTTTGAACGGAGATCTAGTTTTGTTAATGATGAAAGGCTTCCAATGGAAGATGGCAAGGCAAAAAGCCGATTCTCAGAGAGATCAAGGGTGATTAAACCAGATAACTTCCCTATTGAATCGGGAAGCCATTCGATTTGCTCCATCAGTTTGTTATGAAGATTGAGATCTTTGGTACCTTTCTTTGAAGACCCTTCAATCAAACTAGCAAGCTTTATAAGACTCAATTTGTTTCCATTTGTTCCTAAAAAATTTCAACCAACACAAATGAAGTCCCAAAAATCAAATAATATAATTTTATGTAACATCAACTAGATTTGTACTAACCAGAAGCAAGTGTAGGTTTTAAAGTAGAATCCACAATCTTGGGCCATGGAAATTCACTTGATCGAAGACCATAAATCGTAGACATGGAAGTACTTTTGACATAGCTATCATCCCTAGTGACCAAATGAGAGCTTTTCACAGGCTCTTTATCAAACGATAAGCTAGAAGAGGATGTCGTAGAAACACTCATGCTGCTGGGATTTGTTGAAGGCGAGGAAGAACTACTTGAAATCGATTGGGAAGTAGTGTTATTACTATTACTGCCACTACTGGCAGTGGATGACGGAAAACATTTCGAAGCCCTCTGAATCATTTCATCAAAGAGTTGATGGTAGTTTTCGAGATCTAGTAATTTAACAGCTTCCCTTTTCTGTTCTTTACTTTGAAACTGTATCAAATGTTTCTGCATCTCTACAAATACATTAAAAAGTTCATCAGGGATGTATTTTCGCTTCTTTTGCCTGGCAATGGCTTCTAGCCTTGATTGTTCTTCATTTTCTGCGTTTCTGATGAGTGTCAGTGCAGCTTCTACATCATCAATTCCTGGTCTTGGAGAAAGAGATCTATGAATTCTCATAATATTCTCCACCACTTCATCTACTGTTTTGGCAGATGAATCCATATCTTTCCCTACATAGTTTAATCAAATTACACTAGAAATAAATGAACTCACAATATCTGATATGAATCAATAGGCATGCAGTTAGAGTAATCTATATAATATATACAGACCTACCAATATATGCAGTTGAATTTCACAATAACAACATATAGTTACGTTTTTAGAAACACAGCAAAGAAACTGCATCATGAATTTCAAAAAAAAAAGAAATCATTCTGCTTTTACAAAACAGGTCAAGTAAGATAGAATAACTCGATAATCTGGTGATTTTCTTAGATGAACAAGAGAAAAAGTATTAAGTACGAGAAATTCAAACATATTATGTAAGGGCCAATTTTTTTTATTTTAATATTAAGAAATATATATCTTTACGAAAATTTACACACTTATATTCTTCTCAAAAATTACTTTAATATTTCAAAATTTTAGCACTCTCTCTACCAAATCCTGTAAAAAGAGAGAAACAATACACTCATAAACCTGAAGCTTAAGGAGTACACGATCACTCAATAACAACTAGACGTTGCACACATACCACTCATGTATCCGATCATCATCATAAATGATCGCTCAAGTTAATAATAAGTCTAATAATATGCCACTCCGGCTATCATGATGCCACTCAGACTAGTAAATTTATCACTCGGGCCATTAGCATGTCATTTATATTCTCACTCGATTATATAATACACATCATGCACATATACACACTAACATACTATAGCAAATCATACACTACATACAATTAATCGTTAGTAAATATCAAAACAACAGCAGCATACTATTATCCCATAATTAAACATCTTGAACTATTAAATTACCCATTAAGTATATGTTGCCACTCAGGTGGTCATCTTATTATCATATCTCATGTAATTATCACACATACATCATTTAATTAATCAACAAAATACACGTAACACACATATACATTTAGTTCATATGTAGGGATCATGTGACTCACCTAGAATGCCAAATATTATCTTAATCCATCATCATTAACAAAATAATCAGCACACACTCGGCACAGTCACCTAGAAGAATTATACTCTAATTTAGACCCCGAACTGCTCATTTAAAACACTGAGAGTACCCTACAAGGGCCGTGTTAAACTACACATGCACACAACCTCGCTCTATACAGCTACACAAAGTGTACCATGCCAGTGTAAAACCTTAACCCTACATGCCCCGTGTATATCATTTTTACACGACTATAAAACGCCCACATTGCTTGTGTCATCAAAGGCTTTACACGGCCAGTATAAATTTGGACACGACCCTTGTACTCTACACGAGCATTCTACATGGCTTAACTCTTCCTACACAGCCTTCATTTAGCTCCGGGCAGTGACAGTTCTATATGAACTTGCTGTTTTCCGACCAAAACGCAACTTTTACAAGTCTTAAGTGTCTCCCCATACTTAGTATCATTAATAAACATCAAATAACACCTAATAGAAACAAAATAACATCATTTGATCACCCATCGATCAAATTACATCAAGAACTCAATTTTTGACCCATTAACTTCCAACCCAGCAATTTATCAACAACAATTTAAATCATCAATAAATCAATACAAAAAAATATTAGACTCATCACATCCATTATCCTCGTCATCTCAAGATGACTAAATTCATTTAAACATTATAAATATACATATAAAGGTAGAATTAACATACCTTAAGACGTGATAAAGTAAAATTGTCTTCAATTCCTCTTAGTTTCCAACAAAATCACTTCTTGTTTCCCCCGGCCTGCTCTTTTATTTAAACATTAGCCTCCAATAACTTCTCTAATTCATACTAGTATTTGGTAATATACAAGTTACACCCTAAACTCTTTATCTTATATAATTCTTTCACAAATTAAACTCTTTATTTATTTTTAAAAACTCATGCACAATTTTATAGTTCAACGAATTTAATAAATAAAATTTTAAAATTAGGAACTCATAAATTTTGGGTGTTACATATTCCGACTAGTTTACATAGAAAACGAATTAGTATCGGATTCCAAACTATTATGAAACAAATTCCTTTCCAGAAAACAATACTCGCCGGAGCTCCAGCTTAGCTTGTTAAAATCTTCTGCCTTCATTTTTTAACAACCAGTATTCTTCCCTTGTGCGTTACTCTTAGTTCAGTTAGATTGTTAGGAGTGACAACACACGACATCAATCAATCATAATACCACGTCATTATCATTTATTTCTTATACGACTCAATCCGTAAGATCCTCCATATAGCTAAGCATGAAGTCCTTCTGGGTTTTAGGTTACATTCAAGCGCACCCGTACGCCCCCCACCCTTACCCGATCAGGTGAGGGTTTGTATTCCCGAACCCGAAGCATTTTTTTCTATTTTTTTGTCTTTAAATTGAGCCGTTAACAACGGCTAGTTTCTTTTTTTTCCCACTTTATTACACAATGTATATATCCATATTTTTACTCATTATTTATGCACCAAAAACTATCTACTTTATTAATCTCTCCTATATTTCTTCTATCAATTTTTATATATTTACTTCTTCATTAATTCAAATTTCACCACACGCCTACATCCCATCGCAACCGAGTAAGAACTTCGGGTTCAACTCCACATTCTTCGCGTGGATAATCCATCTTCCCGCTTCCAATAGCATGGACTAAAGAGGGGAATAAAAAATTTGAAAAAAGAGCAAAAACAATTACATGGACGAAAGAAGAGTGATGTTAGTTATCGTCGTAGGTTGACGTTCCAGAGGACCGTTGTTGGAAACACACAAACAAATGGTATAAATTTTATTAGCCTTATTATTATTATTATTATTATTATTATTATTATTATTATTATTATTATTATTATTATTATTATTATTATTATTATTATTATTATACTATTTTGAAAGTTTTTGCCGCCATCCACAACAACTTGATAAATACGAGACAAAATGTAACAAGTGAAACATACTATACAAACGGAGCACTATTGATACCAAGAGGATAACAAAGGGATTACTTTCAGCCATGAACAAACTTGAAACGTACTTAAAATTTTTCCAAAATGGCATCCAATACAACCAATGACGAAGTCTACTTTCTGGGCTTACAAAAATTGAACCATGGAATCGGTGGTGGTGGTCTGGACTAGAAATCGGCCGTGGCGTGGTGGTTTGAGCAAGAAACAATAACATTGGTCAACTATGAAGGTGTTGGCAAGTCAATATATGGAGAACAAGAATAACTATGAAGGAGTCAATCTTTGAAGGAAGGGTGGTGGTTAATATTTGCGGCGGCGGTGATTGGTTACTAACGTTGGGGGTGTATCCTAGTCCATCGAGGTGCAACAGTGATGAAGGGCTATGAAGGCCACAGCGGTGGATGTGCTACGGTGGAGGGTTTAAATGCTTGATGTGATCTTCTTGTGTTCATCCTTTTTGTATATCTAAAATGCTTTTTCTAATTAAAAAATACTGAAAAGACAATGGTTGATATGTTATAACAATCACTTGCATATAATGAGGAATTTTAAAAGTTTCTTGTATTGTTTTTAAAAAGGTTAATTGTATGCAATAGTAATTTAGCCGAAATTCGTTACATCTTCAATAAATTTGCTATATAATTTAATCTTAATCACTTAACCTTCTTGGAATTCGTTTTATTTAATACGCACAAGATAAGGTTTCAAAATAAAAGACAGAGGTAGAAAGATTGTTTTCTTTACTATAATACATTTCTATGACAAAATTTTAATATTAAATGTATTTTCATATTTATAATTGTATTTTGTATTGACAAATTGTATAAAAATATAATAAACTATGTCTTATATACGACCAAATTTTTTATCTTAAAAATTATACAATCAAATGTCATCGTTCTTTCATTGTATGCATACAGATTATTTATACTATGAAGTTGTGGAAGAGGGTGATAGAAAATAGGTTGCGAGGGGAAACAAAAGTATCGGAACATCAATTCGGGTTTATGCCGGGGTGGTCGTCGATAGAAGCAGTTCACTTGATCAGAAGCCTCATGGAAAAGCATAGGGAAAGACAACGTGATTTGCATATGGTGTTCTTAGATATAGAGAAAGCTTATGATAGTGTACCTAGGGAGCTTATTTGGAGGACTTTAAATGACAGAAACGTCCCA
Organism: Pulicaria dysenterica; assembly: GCA_947179395.2. NCBI lineage: Eukaryota > Viridiplantae > Streptophyta > Magnoliopsida > Asterales > Asteraceae > Pulicaria > Pulicaria dysenterica. The sequence goes on along the minus strand of OX359290.1, from coordinate 74,645,852 downwards.
GGGAGATATATTAGGGTCTTGAAAGACATGTATGAGGGTGCTTTGTCATGTGTCAGCACTTCGGTAGGAGATAGTGAGTACTTAAAGGTTTTACGTGGCCTCCACCAACGGTCTTGTAACACCCTCTTAGTCGGTTTAAGATAATTAAGGTGATTAATCTAGATTAACCTTGAGATTAAATTTGAGAAAGTGGTATTATTATTATTATTTGTTATTTGACATATTATAATGTGATTATTATTTTATAAAATGTTTAATAATAATAATATGAAGATAGTGGGTAATGAGGTGTCCTTATGGACACCTAATCACCATCTAACTTGCCACCATTTCCCTCATTTCATGCAAATTGAATCAAAGAGAGTGTGTGTGTGTGTTTTGTGAACTTTCGGCCGAGAAAAGATAAGAAAGGAAGAAGGAATTGAGTTTCTTGAAATCTTTTAATTAATTGGTACATTGTGGATCTCATAATCATAAGGTTAGTACATATTTGCTGTTAGACCATAAATTGTAAATTGATCTCTTGATTATATGTAGAAATCCGAATGATACTTATATATGATGAATTCATGATCTTAGGATTATTGCATGTTAGAAATTGATGTTAGTTTATGATCCTTATATGATTAGAATGATTTCTGGAAACATATATAGCAATGCATGTTTAATTACAGTTAGAATTGAAGATAGAATTGAAAATATGCAAAAACATATGAATCATTCGGATTTGGCATGAATCGATCGGAATTGGAGGATTCCGACCATTTTGATCGGAATTGGGGGTGATTTCCGAATAAACGATTGGAATAGTACTAAATTCCGAACAAATATACATTAATTGCCCAAGACTTTATTCGGAATATATACATGATCGGAATTGAGGTTTATTCGGAATTAACACTCATTCGGAATTAACATTACCATTGCTTGGATTTACTCTAGCTCGGAATTGGTATTATGTTCGGAATTTTTTGTATTCGGAATTAAATATATATGCCTTTGCTCGGAATTGCTTATTCCATTTATTCGGAATTGAACATGTGATATTACTCGGAATTGGCCTTAGCTCGGAATTGAGACTTATCCAGAAATGAACCATTCGGAATTGTCTTAACAATTGGAATTTGACTTGTTCGGATTTGAGGAGTAAATCAAAGGCTATTCGGAATTGGACTTGGATTCGGAATTGGACTTCATCCGGTATTGGATTTATGCGGAATTTGTTATTTAACCGGAATTGATGTAAAACCGAATGAATTACCTTTGCTTATTCGGAATGGAGGGCTTGTACTCGGAATTATGATAATTCCGTATGTTTATCCGGAATTTGTAAGTTAAAGGATTTATTTAACAATACATGTTATATATATACTGATTTTGATGTATCAGAAATATATGTGATATGTGTATATATGTACATGATGTATGAATAAGTGAATTACTTGTTGTGAATCAGTATTATGATATATATATATATATATATACTGAAATGTGGTTATACCTGAGAAGACTCAGTGATTAGTCAACTGAGTGTGTCACAGCAGTGCCGACTGTGGTGAATGGATTTATATTCTGATTGTACAGGATGTAACATCTTGATTGATTATATGCTCATTTGGATATGTATACATGTTATTTCGGAGGTCAGCCGTGACAGTTTTGTAGACTGGGCCTGTTGCTTGGGGATTTACAGTATCTGATCTTGAGATGCATTTTTTATACTCGAGGGCGTTGATACTGTTGTCCATTTTAGCAGAGCTATCGGTAAATCTATGCTTTGGCCGGTATTTGGTTGTAGGTGGTTGCAACACCGCCGGTCCTCTTTTATTTGAGCTTGATTACTTGTTGGGCTGTTAGTCTTGTACTTTGTTGAGATATTTGTTCCCTCACTTAGCTTTGTGCTAATTCTCCACTAGTTTGTTTTGCAGATACTCCATGGTGAGTTTCTGAATATATAGGACTGGGAATATGGACAGACCACTACTCTGATGTCAAGTTTTTGTATAGAGCCTGTTTTGTAAATAACACCGTAGTAGAATTTTGTAATTATAAACCAGATAAAGTTTGTAATAATCTTTTGGTTTTAAATGTAACTATATGTTATTAGCTTCCGCACGCGTATTAAAGTTAATTCAAAAGTACGGTGTTACAGGTCTGCACTTAGTCCTTTCATCTTTGCAATCATTCTTGACCAGCTAACGAGAGGGATTCAAGGAAACATCCCATGGTGTATGATTTTTCAGATGACCTCGTCTTGGTTTCGGATACGAAAGAGGAGCTAAACAGAAGGTTAGAACAGTGTAGAGTTGTGTTAGAGGACTCAGGACTTAGGATAAGTAGAAGTAAGACCGAGTATCTTTTTTGCCATTTTAGCAAGACCGAAATCGATGAGGGCCAAGAGATCTGCATATGGGAACATGCTCTGAGACCTCAGGAGTCGTTCAGGTATTTAGGATCCATTTTACACAGTACAGGGAGGATAGATGAGGATGTTTCGAACCGTATCCAAGCGGGGTGGAGGAAATGGACAGCGGCATCAGGAGTGATATGCGACAAGAAAGTACCACTTAGGCTGAAAGGGAAATTCTACAGACTAGCTGTTAGACCTGCCATGTTATATGGATCAGAGTGTTGGCCCCTGAAAAAGGTGCAAGCGGAGAAGTTAGAAGTGGTAGAGATGAAGATGCTTAGATGGATGTGTGGGAAAACGTTGCTAGATAAAATTCCGGTTGGGGTTTTTAGAAACGAAATAAAGTGACATATATTGCCTACAAGTTAAGAGAAGGGAGACTGAGGTGGTTCGGTCACGTTAAAAGGAGGCTTCCAACAGCACCAGTTAGGAAAGCAGAATCGCTTGCAGTGGATGGCACTAGGAGGCGTGGTCGCCCCTTTCTGAGGTGGGAAGATAGAGTTAGAGCGGATATGCAGGAGCTATCTCTCTCTATGGACATGATCTCAGATAGGCCATCTTGGAGAAGAAAGATTAGGATACAGGATTAGGTAGAAGAGGGTTGACACTTAGCGGCTTAGAGTTTTTGGTTTTGGGGGTTAGTTGTGTCCCACTTGCTAGGGCTTTTATTTATTTATTTACTTTTATCTATGTTTATATTTTTATTTTTTATTTATTTTATTTTATTTTTTTTTTATTTTTTTATTTTTTTTATTTTTTTATTTTTTTATTTTTTATTTTATTTATTTTATTTTTTTATTTTTTATTTTATTTATTTTTCTATTTTATTTTTTCCTGGAATTCCTTGTTTCCTATATCCTTTTGTTTTCTGTCTTTTCGCTACCGGAGGTCCTTTTCAGGAAGCAATCTCTCTACATATGGGTAGAGGTATGATTGTCTACATTTCACCTCCCTCATACCCCGCTGCAGCGGGATTGGGTATCGTTGTTGTTGTTGTTGATTTCTAGTTACTATCTATACTACATTATAAAACATTTAGCATTATCTCTCTTGAAAGTTTTAAGACTACTTAATTTTGAGTAGTACATGTCTTTATGCAAACATTACAAATACTCAAAGCAATAATCTAATCCATCATCTTCCTAATTAACTCAACAAATTATGGTACTATTGTTTCAAACAACTCATTAAACATAATTAGATATCTATTTTCTTATCTTTATTGTTTTTTTATAAAATTACTTTAAAAAATGAATAAAATGGTTGATGACAAAATATAGAAATAAATAAAGTAGAAAAATTAGAGAAAACAAAAAAAAACATATATTTTGTCGAAAGAAGACCCTTATTGCTATAATATTTCGCAAATACAATACCCTTACATTATCAAAACAAGACATGTTGTCAAGCACAAACTATTCGCCACTGTCGTATTACGCGGATGCTATACTAGTTTTATATAATGAATTTTGCAATAATTCACATTGTATACAACAAATTACATACAATTGAAGAATTATAAAAGTTAATTATATTGATTTTTAAAATAAAATATTCATTATATATAATGATAACTAAGAAAAAGTTTATTAAATACAATGATAATTAAATATTGATAAATTTAAGATGTTAAAAGATTGCTACTAATTTGTCCATCCTAATAAATTAAATATAATTTTCTGAACAAATTAATTGCAGTTAATTAAATACTTAATTATATACTATTTAAATAATTAATACATGCATTCTATTATAGCAGCATTTAAATATCCAATAGTATAATAAATATCGTCATTTTAAGTATTGAACATCTATACCTTTTTTTAGTCGCTTATACATTAAAAGTAAAATATGAATAACAATATATATATATATATATATATATATATTTTTTTTTTTTTTTTTTTTTTTTTTTTTTGCACGGGTATCTAGTGTTATATAATAATTAATTAAATATTGCAATTCAGGGAATTATATATAAAATAATTAATATACTAAACATTAAATATAAATTATACAAAAAGTTGTACGCTTGATACGGTATATTATATATTGTAATTAAATGCTTATGATCCTTAATTATCCATTTATAATTAATTGTGCATGAACCTTAATTAGTCTATACTCTATATATGTGTAGCAAGTATTTAAGGATTGCAGCAAAGCACTTGACTATATTATTTATCAACAACACGTACATAGTACATATATAAACATGACCAAATCCTTCGTCGTCGCCATGTTTTGCGTCTTTCTTATCATCACAGGTATTACTTTTTTTATTGTTTTGTTGTTGTCTTGATTTAATGTTTTGTGTAACTTAACAAATTTCATTCTCTATATATGTGTAGACACTTCTAAGTGAAATAATTACATTTAACGTAATTTTCTCTTCTAGTTATTAAATAGAATGTGTGTTTTGTTATTTATATAAGATGTATTTTTAGAAAAATCAAATCTTATAAAATAATGATGGCTCAACTGGATGTAATTCACACATAGATAAATATATTAATGTACTTCAGAATAATCCTATTAATGAGTTATTATTGTTTTGTAATTATTATTGTTGTTATTTTTATTATTATATTTCGTTGTACTACGTACTTTAGATATATATTCATAGGCTTGCTGATATATGTTTCAGGCATGGAGTGTCGCGATGTGGTGAAAATTTGTAGGGATAGTCACAATGATGGTTTTAAATGTATTGATGAAGGTTGTGATACTTGGTGTAAGACGTTGCATGGAACAAAAGCCACTGGAGAATGCGCTGGATCATTCTGGTGTGATTGTATTTTTCCATGTCCGATCGACGAATTGAAGAAGAATTAATTCATATTCATCAATAATTAATAATATTAATTCAAATTTTATATTCTCTTAATGAAATTATTTTTACGTATAAATCTTTCATGACCTTGTGATAATTATCATCATAGTCCTCGCTATTATTTGACGTAAACTCGATAAATTAATAGTATAAATGTATTAATTCTACTTTTAAAGAGTTAAATTTTAAATGGCATTTAATTTGTTTAATATGTCGAGATTTAAAACTTTATATCGTTGACTTGTTTTATGGTGTAGATTTATCTCTTTCTAAAAGCGTAAAAATACAAATTAAATGTCTTAAAAATATTCTATAAATGTATAAAGCATAGAAAATCTATAAATGTAATAAATAGAAAACTAAGCTTTAAAGTTTGTGTGTGTCCCCGTGTAAAATGTTATATATAGATTGGATGAAAGAATAGGTCGAGTGAGTGACTAAAATGTTTTATATAGCACTAAGCATGCGGCGGCGATGACAATAGTTTGTGTTTGATAATGTTTTTGATTTAAAAAGTAGGGTATAGTATGTGAAATGCGATGTTAGTCAACTTATTCATGTATTTTCTACCTTTTCTGATTTTTTACTTTTTTCAACCATTTTATTAGTTGTTAAAATAGTTTTTGAAAAATAAATAAAAAATATTATTATTCAATAATTAGAGAAAAATATATTATAGCCTAAAATTGTATTGATGTAAGTAATTTAGCCATAATGAGATAAATTAAATAAATTTTGTGATGTTTAATGATTTATTAAAGTAATAATTGTCTTAAATTAGTTGAGGTAATCAAGGAAATGATTGGTTAGGCTTTTACTTTAAGTGTTTGTATCTTGAGCAAAAAAAATGGTACTACTTAAAATTAAGTAGTTTTAAAATTTTTAAGAGAGAGAAACTTAAATGTTTTATAATATAGTATAGATTACTCTTTATGAGTGAGTCAGTGAGTGTGTGGTTGTATGTATACTTACATCTTATTTTATCTTAATCTTAATCTATATTAAAGGAAAAAGAAAATTCAAATTCGTTTTTGCTTTATTATCTCTAATTTAACTAATTAATACTCTTAATTTAACTTCAATTTTGACTTTTATGCAATTTAACACCTAATTTCACTTTAGCATCATTTTGAAATTTTGGTTAGGGGGTATTTGTATAAATTATTAGGAGATATATGAACATATAGAGTGAATGTTTGTATAAATTATATATTTATATTTAATGGATGTATTTAATTGTATATTATAAAATTTCTTTTATAGCTTCTAATGTGTGATGATTTAATAAAAATTTATATTTATGATCGTCTCATTTTTATCTATGTTTTGATATAACTTTTACCGTAATTTGAAATTTTAAAAAGTAATATTTTTGGTTTTACATTAGTAATAAAGTTATATTTCATAATCATTAAAGAAAGTGAGTTACTACTTTTAATTTTGGATAAATCAAAACAAAGGGATAATCAATATCGTATAATCTATCTATAACTATTAACAAGCATATTACATGGGGCACTTGGTGAAATAGAAAGGAATAGGAATGGGAAAGGGTAAGAGAATACAAAGAAATGTAATGATCATTCCTTAGTGTATATATATATATATATAGCAACTATTGATGATGGTCGGTGGTGATCGATGATGGTGATAGTTGCGACAGGTGGTTGTGGTAGTTGGTAGAGGTGACGACATAAGGTAGAGGTGATGGTGGTGGCAGAAGCGGTTTATGATGGTGGTATAGTGTATTGGTGGCGGTAGTGGCGGTGGTGGATGGTGAACAATGCACACTTGAATCTTTGGCGATGTTGGTGGTGATTGGTGGTCATGGTTGTAGCAGTGGTAAAGACGGTGTTTTTTATGGGAGTGACGATCAGTGGCAAGCTAGCGATGTGGATGATGGCGCTGAGTGTGTCTAGTGGTGGTGGTGGTGGGGGTGATGATTATGCAACTAATTTACGATGGTGTGGTGGTTGTGGCCGGTGGTGGTGTTGGTGACGGCGGTGCACGCGTTGCAGTCGGCGGTAGGTGCTGGAGGTGGTAGGAGTAAATTGGTGGTGCTCAATGATGGTGGTGGTGATCAGTGCACAGTGCAAACACATACATAGCTGAATCGAGTACCTAGAATTCATTACCCCCAATTTGTTAGAAAATGGCTAATGATTGATTATATTCCACCAAACCAAGCAATATTAATAATTATCATTCTCATTCCTTACCCCCTAAAACCTCTAAATAAACATCTCTTTAAACTATAAATTGAGCCTCAATCAATCAATCAAAACACATTATTAACCAATTTTAAATTTTAAGAAAACAATTTGGGCAATGTCCATTTTTCTAAAAACACGTGGATTTGGCATCTTCCTTTCTTCCTTGTCTTCATTCCAAATAGGTATGTTGTTTCTTATAAAAATTCTTTGATTTCAGGTTATCCGGGTTCGGATTAGATAAATACTTATTTGGGTTTAACCGAATAAGATTTTTGTAATTTTTTTATTGTGTTCATGTAATGAACTAAAGGAGAAATTTAAAAAAAAACATCGACGTGATTGTAAACTTTCAAAAAAATTTGTAAATTTGCCTTTTCATATGTTTGGATACAAATATTAAATAAATATAATTATACATATAAAATGACCATGAGTCTCAATAGGAATTTCTAATAAAAATAATTAATTAGATATTTGATTAAATCAAACAAATGAACTTACTTCACCAATATAACAAAATTTCATTAAGTAGGGATTTATACTATACTTCTCAACTTTCTATTTTGACGTACAACCAAATATAGTGTTTACAAAAACCAAATATAACGTGAAATCATATGGTGCTTACAAAATCCAAATATAGTGTTCACAAAAATTAAATTAATAAATCCTAATTTAAACAAACATATAAAAAATAGTGAAGCTTTAATAAAACATATCCTAATTTCAAACGTTATTACGCAATCAAACAACATTTTAAGTGATACCATAAATACTTAATTTTTTAATATGTATGAACTATGATAAAAGAAGATACATAACGACTAATTTATTAACTATTATGGTCTATCTTCTATAATAATTTTAAGGAATAGTGTTTAAAATAAAATATTTTAAAAAGTTAAAATATTATTCAGGTTATTCCATTATACCCTACACTCAATTTTTATATTGGCTACCTGAACCAAATTACTTTCGAATTTTCCAAATTACCCGGAAAAAAAACCCTGATAACCAAATAATTCGAATCTAGTAAACGGCTTGTAGCCCAGCGCTATTTAGTGTTGTAAGGTGGTGTCCCCTCCCAAGAGGTTGTAGGTTCAAGTCCAGACATGAACAGTAATGCAGATTTAGGAATAGGTTTAGCGAGTGTGTTTGCTTTTCAAAAAAAAAAAAAAAAATAAATAAATAATTCGAATTTCATTTTTGTAAGGGGATGTTTGTTTTAGCTTATTTAAGGCTTATTTTTTGGACTTATTTTTTATAAGCTAGTTTTTTTCAGCTTATTTTATGACTTTTAAGCTTATTATGAGTTATAAGAAAAAAATAAATCAGATTCATAAAAAATAAGCCTGAAAAAATAAGCTTATAAAAAATAAGCCGGAAATATAAGCCATTTCTAAGCTAAAACAAACATTCCTTAATTCGGTTTCTTCGACGCTGGTTACAAAGTCACGCAGATAAACAAAGTCACCGCCTTATCGATCTTCTCCTTCGATTTTTGCCATAATCGAGCAAAGGGAAGTTACAGGTAATGCTTTGTCTTCATGAGCGCCTTCGCTTTACGCTTATCATCAGCGACCTTCATCACCTATGGTATGCTTTCTTCTTTCTTTCTTTCTGAGATTAGGGTTCGATTTTTGCATTTTGTTCATCGAATTTTGGGTTTTGTTTATTTAGGGTTAGATTGGATTTGGGAGTTGTATTTCAGAGTACGTACATTAGGGTTTAATTGGTTTTAGATAGCTCGTGGTGCTTGCATTACTAGTTTTGATTTTTAAAGGACATCATTTTCTTTCTAATGATTCACTTCAGCAGATTCTACTATATATGAGGTATAATCAGCTACACGCTCCAACTAATTCATTCATTGTGCCTGTTTATCACATTATAAATAGTTGCAGATTCTTGAATGTGTAGGAGACATTTAGTAAGGTCATAAATTTTCTTCTTTCCAGTTTAATAAGCTGAGTTTTTCAGTTTATAAATTGCTTATTTAATACCCTATAATTGATGATTTTTAGTGACTTATTTGAAGTTAAGAAGCAGGGTATGTGGCCTCTGATATTGTTGATCAAGACAGCAAGCAAAGATGGTTTAATTTACTTATTTCTTTGACAGGTAACCTTTTTTGAAAAAACAGAAATCATGTGTCTTGATCAAGACAGCAAAGATGGTTTAATTTACTTATTCCTTCTTTGACAGGTAACTTCTTTAGAAAACACAGAAATCATGTGTCTTGATCAAGACAGCAAAGATGGTTTTATGTTCTTATTTCTTTGATCGGTAACTTTTTTGAAACCACAGAAATCATGTGTCTTGATCAAGACAGCAAGCAAAGATGGTTTAATTTACTTAGTTCTTTAAATGGTAACTTTTTTTGAAAACACAGAAATCATGTGTCTTGATCAATTGGCAACAAAGATGTTTAAATTTACTGATTTGTTCATTATACAAATATTCATTAATTAATGCATTGGTGTTCTTATTTTTATAAACAACAGCAAGCATCAAGCCTATACACTTGGGTAGTTACATTTTCTGATCAAGACAACAAAGATGATAAAGTTCACTTATTTGTTCATTATGTAAATAACTAAATATGCATTAATGAATGCATTGCTGCCCTTATTTTTACAAACAACAGCAAGCATCAAGCCTATACACTTGGTTAGTTACATGTTCTGTTTACGGGTTTGATTTTTTTCTCTATTCTAAGACATTCTAAACAACGTCGGTGATTTTGACTACATAATTCATTACTCAATCATATGTACTTCAAAGATTTACATTTTCTTTCTTTTTTAACATTTGCTTTTGTTACTGGAACTATATGAATAGATGATTCCATAAAATAATCTAAAATTATTATTTTGGTCATTCAATAAAGTTCAAGCCAATAAGGATGGCTGCTGTTATGTTGTCAGTCTCTTATTTTCTTGATACAACATAAAAATGGTCTACATATTTTGCTCTCCACACGCAATGCTACAACTGTTATGATTGACTATTGCAATTTGGAAAAATGTTAAACAGACTATTTCAATGAGCTAAGTTTATAGTGAAGTCTTTCAATACCCTGCTATGCCTTATTTGTTGGGTATTGATCGCTACTAGAAACGCAATGGAAGCAAAACTAACGAAAATAATTTTTCTAACAAAAGCCAATGAATCGACATCCAATGGAGCAAGACTCTAAACATGAACAATGCAACTAAAAGAACACAAGAAAGAGATGTACCTGTCTAGCAAGTTACTTAGCAGACTTCCAAATGCTAGCTTTGTTTGTATGCCAACAAGAACACCACCAAATACATTGAAGCTCAATGTCCAATAAGTGTTTATGTAAGAGAGATATGTAGCTAGTATGGTCAATTAGATAAACAACACACTACAAGGCTTATAGGACTATGTAAGAGAGATATGTAGCTAGTATGGTCAATTAGATAAACACCACACTACAAGGCTTATAGGACTTATATAGACCATGAAAAGTCATTCCAAACTGTCACTAGTCAACCTTTTCCTAAACCTTGATTTTGATGTATCTTAATATTACTTTTGTAACATTCATACGTATATGTCTATAAACTAAATAAAATTAATTTGTTAAATTAAGTGTTAGGGTTATACGATAAGAAAATTTTAATTTTTTTAATTAGAAGATTAAATGACAGTGCATTAGTGTTTAAACGAAATATTACCCATAACAATGAAACCTGGGATGTATGACACGTGGTGTAGCATGACAAGCTCACCCGTGATATCAAGCTGACACTCACGCTCACACAAAAACCGGCGGCATTCCAACTTTTTTGGGTGAAAAACGCTTTTATCTTTTTTTAACTGCAAACAAAAGGACAACTAGGAGAGGAGCTTCGGCTCGGCCATTACGTCTTCCTAGAAGCCCAAATTTTTATTAATAAAACGTATCTAGCAAGGAGCTTTGGCTCTTACCTTTTCTTTACGATTGCAAACACATGCTTCACCCGTTTTCATATTTTTTATGGATATTTTTAAAAAAAGTCACTTTCTTAATACCATTAACGCAGTGAACATTATTAATAACAGATCATATGATTTTTTTTTTTTTTGAACGGCAAATACCCCACCCACCTAATTTACACATATGTCCTTAACAAGACTTAAATCCTCAACCTCTGAGAGGGAGAGACACCTTATTCACATCTTGGTACCGCTAGACCAAAGACCCTTTGATAATAACAGATCATATGATAATATTCTTTACATCAAACTCACTTACGTCATATATCTACATCTTGTATTTCACACATTATTGATCGAACTCTCAACCTTAAAAAGAAAAAAAAACATCTTATACCCTGATAGTGCTTGACAACCTTTCAAATAAACACTTTTCTTTTTTACTCGTTTTGACCAATTATTAACTCATAACGATAACCTACTAGTTAGAGATCCATCTAATATTTGTCAGTTAATACTTAAGGATTAAAGAAATGATTTATCCTCCTATTATTTCTTTCTACTTTATTCTCCTACTCACTAGAAAATAATATGTGGATTCCACTAATTATCTTTCATCATCTCCTTTATTGATTTGACACTTGTTTTAATCTTATGAGTAGGAGGATAAGTAGAAACAAAAAGTAGGAGGATATATCAACTCTCGAAAGATTAAACTCTAACACACGGTGGTTGATAGTAGAAATGGAGTATTTACACAAGTTCTTAACAAGAGCTAAATGTGCCCTTGTGTATAAAAGAAGCTAGTCATGTGTTCCAAGCTCTATTTACTGACAAACAATAACAACAATAAGATTACCTAATCTCGTTACGACGGGGTGTAGGGAATGTATAATGTAGACAATCATACCTCTACGCGTGGTAGACTCTATTTTCTGACAAAGATATTATTTAATTTCACTTTATAAACAAACTCAATCTTTTAATTTTATCACAAGTGTTATATAATGAGGTGATCAGTCACCCGCGCGCTGTGGCAGGTAACTAAAAAAAAGATAAATGATATAAAAAAATTCTTATAAGTTTTAATGTACGATATGTAGTGTAAATATATATATATATATATATATATATATATATATATATATATATATATGTGTGTGTGTGTGTGTGTGTGTGTGTGTATTTTATCGCATTTCAATATAAATTATAGCGCCATATGATAGTTACTAAATGATTTTTTTATTCTGATATTGAAAAACACAATTTTAAGTTAAATATCACACTAAATTTTGTATCGATATATAGATAAAAATATAACTGTCACAAACATATATTCTTAGTTATACCAAAAGTGATATTCTGAAACATATAAATTTTGTTATATATATCGAGTCTATATCTATTGAATTTGTTTTTTTTTTAATTTTTTGATAAAAACAAATAACAGTGTAATTATTAATAAAAATTAAAAGGTTAAAAATATATATTCTTAATTATTTTAGTAAATAAAATTTTTAAAATTGAATAAAAAACAATTCAATGAATGTGCGTGAGGAAGTTAAAATATAGAGAAATATAAGGCCCCATATTTTGAATTAAGATGGTTGATGGATTCATGGCATTCATTGGAAAAAGAGCACCGAGAAAGAAAAAAGGTGAGAAGAAAATAAAAAGAAAAAGCCTTGGCTGAAATGATAAAGTGAGTGGATGGTAGCGTAATGTAAGAAAAAAAATAAACTTCCGTCTCGAACGCTTGACCTGCCTTTTACAAAGTAGCTCACTTACCACTCCGCTACAAACTTCCTTTGTTAATTCCTTTGTATAAATTATATATATAATTAACATTTATCAGGTACTGTTCATTAGTCCTGATAAATGTTAATATATATAATGTAGATATATGTGAGAACAACAAAAAGGGAAAAAAGAAGACTTCACACTTGGGGTACTTCGTGTATTTATAGCCACCGACACATCAACATATGTCCTTTGTTTTATTCGAATAGTTGACTAATAATTAATTCATGAGAAAAGTTATATCTATATTTGATTTATATGCATGAAACCTCAAATGAGGTGTAGCAATATGTGAATGTTCTACGGTACTATCATGTATGTTTGGTGTCTCATAACAAAAGTGTTGTGGATTTTTTTAAATGATAAATGTGTGTCTTTAAAAAAAACCTCAAATGATGTGTAACTTAATTTCATTAGAGGGAAGAATATTGTTTATAAAAAACCATCAATTATATATATATATAGGATGAGGTTATATAGAACATCTCTTAAATATAGAATCTAAAGAACCATCCTAGTGATGACACGTGACATTATGATATAGGCGACGGTCTTAGGGTTACTATCTTCATTTGGTTGTATAGGGTGGGATTGAATTTCAAAGCAAAAAATGGAGTTGGTGGTCGTGGGTGAGGGGTGAAGGTGGTGGGCGGTGAAGATGGAGTTGGTGGTGGTGGTAGTGGGTGGTGGAGGTGGTTAATGGTGATAGTTGTAAAGGGTGGCCTTGAATTTCAGAGAAGAAATATAGAGTTGGTGTTCATGGGTGGTGGAGATGAAGATAGAGCTGGTGGTGGTGGTGGTAGTGGGTGAGGCAGGTAGTTTTTGGTGATGAACCTAGGAGATATATATATATATATATGTATATATGAAGGTGTCTTTTATTTTTTAAGAGATTTTATGTTTGAATCTGAATAACATGTCTGAACAGTAAGAGGTGGTTCAAACATCTGAGTTGTTTATATATTTTTTGTTGTTTGTTTATAAAAGATCTGAATCAATTAACTATCGCTATGACAATCATGGCAGTGTGAGTAAAAACCATTTTGGTAAAATTGATGAATTAACCAACTATCGCTATGACAACTGGGAGCAAACATCAAACATGAACAATCAATTACGACTGGGGCAAGAAATACTGTCCAGAATAAAACGAAAACGAACAAAGATGAAGTAATTGTTAAGGATGTGGATGAATACTTGGGATTGATTCTAATAAGGCGGCCAACAAGGACTAAGTAAGGCATGATGGCTAGAAAATAGAAGGGAACGGAGACAAAGCAGTGACGGTCGGGAACGAAAGGAAGTAACAATGAAACTGTGACAGTTGGAAAGGAAGGGATCGAAGCACTGTGGCGGCTGGCCGAGACTGAATACATCGACAATGGACAGGATCAAAAAGGAACAGAGACGTAGCAGTGACGGTCGGGAAGGAATAGAGACGAAGCAGTGAAAGCCGAAAAGGAAGGGATCGAAGTAGTGCGGCAACCGGCGGGAACTGAGTAGAACGATGATGGCCATATTGTCGACGGGAATGGAATAGTCATAAGGGAAGGGATTGGAGAAGAGGCATTCACGGGGAAGGAAATATCAAATGTGCAAATACCAAATGGATTTTTAGAATTAGAGTCATGATGTGTATTAAGATGTTATCAGATGTATAACCGTGTCTGATTTGTTTAGGTGTTTTAAGATACATTAAAATCTTTTATGGAGAAAAAAATTAAACAATCAAAGTATCTTAAAAGCTCTTATTCATTAAGATTAGAATTGTTTACAATTGTTTTTTTTTGTATAAAAAACAAACAAACGGCCCCGAAGATTTAATAATGTTTTTCTAAATATAATTTAGATATTAATTAATAATTTAAATCAAATAAAAAATAAAGAAAACAAAAAATAATAGAGGTAAAAGCATTTCAGATCTTTCAAATTAAAGAGAGACCAAAAGCGTAAGAAAACCATATGAGAGACGGTAAAATACGGATCTAAGAACAATTTTGTAAATTTTAGCAAACCACATGAACAAAAGTTATAATTAACTCTTTTAGTAAATTCATAAGTTAACTTTTACGTTAAAAAACCTATAACTTTATGACTTATTAAAACGAAGAACTCTAAGTTCATAACTAAACACACTACTTACAACGACACAAATCATAGCCTTGCGGTTCAAGTAGATTTGTGACTTGGTGAACAAGTTCTCGAAACGAAGGTCAAAACACGGCCATATATGACGACGCCCAAATTCCAAAGAGCAATATAACACTTTCCCCTTGACTTTTAGCCCTAAATCCGTTCCACTAGCTGCTGGTTACTTTCTGTAACTGGATCTATCGCAGTTGCCCAAGATCTTTCTCTGTTCGTCGTGTTAACAGGTCTGTTTCTATTCCGACCGTTGTTTTAGCTAATTTTGAAGCTTTGAATCGAGAGAAACACGCTAATTGATTAGAACACATGTAACTTATGAGTTGCCGAATTTTGAAGCTAGTTAAGAGAAATTTATAATCATAGAACCCAATAAACGATGAAGATACGTAGCGACTTATTTCTAATTTTTAGATCGATGATACTTCTTCTAGTTAATTGGGGGTTTTCCCCTCTTTCTTGATAAATCAAACCCCTTTAGTTGATTAGGTTTAATTTTTGGATAGAAATATGAAATTGGTCAAATCCCCGAACCTGAACATTTCTTGGTGTTTGAATTTAAAGTCTAGAATTAAATCCAAATACTAAGGTCGTGTGTATTCCATATGTTTTCTTTGAATTGAGTTACAATGGTTAATGATCCCCTAATACATATATATACGTGGATGCTATAATTTATTACAGGTTTTGGCTCTTGGAACCATATTTCATCCATCTACTTCTTGTTTATAATGGCCACAAGTAAGCTAACTTTCACTTGCTGCATCTTTTTCTTTCTTTTTGGGATCATGTTGTATATGCACTTTAGTTTCACTGCGTGAACTGTGGACATGGTTTTATCACAAGAAGTTGGATGTAGGTTTCCAGCTTCTTTGATTCTAACTTGCCTCTGTTTTCACATTTAGTAATTAGAAATTAAAGATAATCATTGGAAGTAAGCTTAGGGATCGTTTATTTCATTCTTTGGATAATGCAAAGATTCCAAATCCCCCGGAATTTCAAATCCAATCTCATTTTCCTTTTTTCTTCAGGGTTGCGGTTTGAAAACTCATGTGAAATTGGGGTATTCACAAAGCTGACCAATGCTTACTGCTTGGTAGCAACAGAAGGCTCTGAAAGTTTTTACAGGTTTCTTCTTGTAATTGCTGCTGATATGTTTATGTTTCTGAACATTTTACAAGAAGTTAAATGTGGGTTTGCATTGCAGCATCTTTGAGTCTGAGTTGGCTGATGTTATTCCTGTTGTTAAAACCTCCATTGGTGGTACAAGGATAATTGGAAGGCTTTGCATTGGTAAATACTTCACAAGTTTTCTCAATCTGTATAACATGTCACCTACCCATCAGCTTTGAGGACTGATTTAGATATTATTATGTAGGAAACAAGAAAGGCCTTCTCTTGCCTCATACTACAACTGACCAAGGTAACTTCTGTGAAACAATAGTTTTATTAATAATTTATATAACAAAAAAGGCATTTCAGTTTAAAGACTTCATATTTGCAAATTGCCCAATTACTGATTTCGCTTTTTCATATGTTTATAGAGCTTCAACACTTGAGAAACAGCTTGCCTGATGCAGTTGTTGTTCAACGGATAAATGAGAGGTTATCTGCTCTTGGTAATTGCATGG